>CM062514.1:48174912-48193361 GCA_031439585.1 Pterocarpus macrocarpus
AATTTCTTACTTTTCAAAATTTTAGTCCTAATTATACTTACTACTTTAAAAAAAAATTGACGCTTAGTTTTCACTGAAAAAAAAAATGTACTTATAGCTTAACTTGTTTTAGTTTGGATTCTTGTCAAAATAAAACTTAAATAGTCCATTAGTTTTTTTTAATTTGTAAAGCTCGAACCTAAAATTTTACTCAAGGTACAAATTATTTAAATCAACCAATCATTATTAAAAATGGATTGAAAATAAAATTTGACTTAAATACAAAGAGCAAAATGATATTTAAACCATTAGTTGTGTCTTAGTTCTCACAATAAAAGAAGAAGAGAGACGGTAGGTGGAAATATGGAAAGAGTGTAGCACACCTGAAGGAATCGTTTCATCCATGAAAAGGCCATGATATTGCAGCGATCCATTTCAACCAATTTCGGGCAGTTGAAAATATATAACCCCTCTGAATAACAAATGGAAACAAATTCTCTTCTTACTGGTATGAAAAAGCTTAATGGGAGTTGAGGCAAATATTTTAATTGCATGCAATGCTCCAAGTTCAAATATATAAGTGTAGAAAGCTCCTTGATGGTAGAAGGTAGTCTAACAAAATTGTTCCCTGCTAAGTTTAGCTTTTGTAGGCCATGTAAACTTCCAATAGCATCAGCGATTTGGAGTAGATTGCAGAAACTTAGATCAAGATCATACAAATATTGGAAACTAGGCAAGGAAGGCAACAATGAACCAACAGAATCTCCATGCCTCTTGGAATAGAAGAAATGGATAGGCAGCATAATCATTTTGCAGATGGAGGATGCTGAGTTAAGATGGATAGCAAGTTCACTTGTACCAAACATCTTCAAACGTTTCACATTCCTTGTTTGATTTAACAACTGGTTATTAAATAATTTGGAACAACCAGAAAGATTTAGAACTTCAAGCGAACAAAGATTCAATATCTTGTTGGGGATACTGACAAGATTTTCGCAGTCTCCCAGATCGAATAAAGTGAGCTTTCTTAGAAGGCCAATGGATGGATCGATCCGCTCAAGTTTTATACATCCCTCCAGTATTAGGCTCTCAAGATTTGTCATGTGACTAAAATCTGGAGTCTTCATAAGATTTTTGGAGCCAGAAAGATCCATATATCTCAAATTGTGCAGAGGCTGCAGTAAAATGCCAAAAGTAAGAGACGAAAATAATAATCACATTTAAGCTTTCTTTTCATTCTTTAATAACTCCAAAGAAAAGGGCAAAAAAGATAAGATAATTTGTCTATTTAATTTGTTCATTTTAAAAACAAAATAGAAAGAGAATATTAATTTACACTACCATTGTGCCTTCCCATAGTTGTTTGATGTTGCTATTACGCAGGATCAATTTAACAAGTTTATCTGGCTGAAAACTTGGTGGCAAACATGTGAAAGGATAATTTCTCCACGAGAGAAATCTTAATTCATTGGAAAGATGATTGAGGCATCCTGAAAAATTCACATCGTCAATTATGAGCAATCTAAGTTGACTCATTTTTGATAGAGCATCAGCCCTCATTGTCCATTCGCTTCTTTTGCCTAGATATTGTTGCAAAACGATGGCTTCAAGATTTTCTGCTGCCTAAAGCATTGCAAAGAAATAAAGTGTTAGATCTTCTTGAATTTTACAGATTCTAGAAAAATGAGAACTCGAGATTTAATATTGAAAAGCTATTTTACCATATTGTCTAACATAACTTTGTTGAGATCCTCGTAGTCCCACAACCTGCTCCACTTTCTTGGTTCATTGGGTGCTTTTTCCCAAACAATAGTCTTGCCTAGTTCTTGCAAACAAATCATGCATATGAATTAACCCTTCTACACAAGTTATGAGCGATTTGTCAATGAGAACTCTTATACCAATATCAGGATATAATCCACTAATATCTAAAATTTCCTTCACATTTGTTTCAGGCAGATTGGTAAAGAAACAAGCAATATCTAAAAATATTTCCTTTTCCATATCCTCTAATCCATCAAAACTAATTCGAAGCACGCCCATAATATCTTTTGTTGGACTTTTTCTTAATCTAGCCAATGCACTTTTCCACTCACAGACTTGTCTACCAAACAAAAATGAGCCCAATACTTTAATGGCTAGTGGAAGGCCATTGGCATATTTTAGTACATCATATGCCAACTTTTCATAATCACTCTTAATATCATGAGATCTGAAAGCTTTTGTGCAAAACAATTGAAGAGAGTTATACCAATTCAAGAGTTGAACATTGTAAATTCCATCACATCCATGCCCTCTTAAGAGATGCTTATCTCTAGAAATTATAATGATTCTACTTCCTGCACCTAACCATTCACGATACACAACCCATTTATCTAGTTGCTCAACTTGATTAACATTATCAAGAATTATAAGAGACTTTACATGTCCTAGCCTACTACGTATCAAATCATCCGCCTTAGAAAGATTGCATATCTGAAGTTTTTTTTCATTTAGAATTTGACAAAGAAGTTGCTTTTGTGCACCATGTGGACCACAATCTCTATGGAGTTTGCTTAAATCGTCGATAAAAATGTGAGCATCAAATTGGCGCCAAATTTGGTTATATAAAACAAGTAACAAGAGTTGTTTTTCCTATCCCACCCATCCCATAAATTCCAACAACTCGAACTTCATCGCTAGAGCCCAAATGTAGAAGCTTCTCCATTTCTTCTACCAATAGCTGCCACCCAACTAGCTCATTTGGAAGAGTTGAAAACTTATGACCCAAAATATTTAGTGTCTCTTCAACAATTTTTTCAATCTCTACGTACTGTGGCCTGGATGTTTAAAGAAAAGCAACACCAAATCACCACGTTAAAAAGCATGAAAAATTATATAATCCTAGATATATTGTACAAAATAACAGAGTTTTCCCTCTCATCCCTCCAAAAAATAAAATTCCTTAAATACTATTCACAGTAAACATGTACAAGGATCGTAAATCCAGGAAAACTAAATTCCTAAAAAATAATTTACATAGGATGTAACTGGGTGCATATTTATAATTAAGTAAGATTTTTTAAGCAAACATTAAATCTATTTAATCGATTATTGTTGCAGTGATACTTATAAGCCTTTGAACATGACGAAGATTACCCAAAAAAGACTTAGATACTCATTTAGTAATAAAAAGATGATAGTTTATAGTTCCTCCATTTAAATTTATCGATCAATTTGGTCAATTTAATATATTCATAAAAAAACATATTTGAATACAAATTGAAATGAAGGGAATATCATTTTTATAACTCAACACAGTAATTATTATATTAAAAACATAATAAAGGTAGAAAACATACATAATCTACGATGCTGATATGTCGAATTATAGAAGTACAAAATATTTTTTTTATTAGGAACATCTATAAGAATTTCTAAGGGTACTTACTTATTCCTTACATCCCAGCCAGAGAGGCTAGCCACTTGTGCGAGAACTCCCCTCCAACTTTGCACCATCTCCAGATTTTCTCTGAAGACTTCTTCATGCTTAGCAAAAGCTTCCCCGTAATTCCCACTCTGCTTTCGCACCTCAGATGGATCCACATCATAGAAAACAAGCAAGACACGTTTCCCTGATTCTCTCATGCAATCGAAGATCTTTACTAGTTCACGCAAGCACCACGTGGAGGAAGCGTAGTTGCGTGAGAAGACAACAATAAAAACATGAGACACTTCAATAGCTTGTTGGAGCTCCAACCATACAGGTTCCCCTCTCTTGAGCTTTGTGTCATCCCTGAAGGCTACGATGCCGTTTCTTTGGAGAGCACCAAAGAGATGATCAGTGAAACCGTTACGTGTGTCACCTCTGAAACTCACAAACACATCATGTTTCCATGTCGTGCGAGATGAAGGGCTAATTTGGATGCTTTTGCAAGCCATTGCGAAACCCGAAGCTAATTTTGATGGAGAGGATGTGTAATGCATTTTAGACTGACTCTGAAGCTGCGATAATGAAGAAACAATGGATAGGGAAGGAATATAAGAAGATTAAGTCATCCCAAAGATGTGTCTTTTGGTTCGACTCTTCTCAGTCAACGCAAGTACTCTGAATTTCGGGGATGTTGGAAATGCAAGGAAACTGCCGTTGCTTTGCTCCTTGTGCTGTAAAAGTCCTGATGATAGGAGAGAGTTTGTCGAAGCATGCGAAAAATGCCAATAGGCAAGTATTGTGATAGAGAAATTGTCGTAACTTGGCTTTGTTGGCAGTGAAATGCCAATAAAGAAAATTCGTAGAAGCCAGCGCAAATGCCAGTATGGGATGATAACTTTGCTTTGGTGGTGGAACCCACTTTAATAAAGCTGAAATAGCTTCCAGTGATTGATAGGACAAAATTCCACGTACCACTCCATCGTCATTCAATAATTTCTCATATCGGATGACACTGTGAGAGCCTTAGGCGATACTTGTGAGTTTTACAAAAAATGGAAGAAAATAATTTATAATGAAAAGGAAGAGAAAAATAAGAAGTAGAATAGGCATTTTTCTGTTCTGTTGTTTAACAATTTTAGTGAGGAAAGAGAAAATAAATTTGTGTGATTTTTTTCTTAACTTTTTAATTTGTAAGGTTAAAATTAAAAGGAGATTTTGGGTGATAGGAAAGGGACATTATGTCTCTTTTATTATTTCATTTTTTCTTTTAAAATTATTTCTAAATATAATTTATTTAAGTTCAATCATTTCACTTCTTATCATTTTCTTTTGTCAAACTTTCAACTATGTCCTTAAAGATTAAAAAATATTAATAGATATATTTTTATAATAATCAACATTTATTTATATTTTTTAAAATTGTATTGAATTTATATTTTCAAAACTATTTTATACGTCAAAGTAAACGAAGTATTGAAGTGTTAACTTCAAATTCAAATAAATGTTTATCTTTAATTGCATGCACAAATTAAGGAAGATATTAAATAAATCTTAATATTAGAGTAATTTAAATATATTTTACAAAATTATCCTTATCTCTTAATCCCATTTATTCTCTCTGTCTCTCTTACTTAAACACTCTTCTAGTCATTCATTTAATAAAAGTAGAATGAGAAAAAAAATAATTAATATTTTTTAAATTTTCCGAAGGGATAGATAATTGTGAAAAAGCAAAGTTTTGAAAATGAACACTTATTTAAGAATAGATGTAATATCAAATTATTCTAAAGTGTATAAATTTTTATAACTTGACATATTTAGTGGGAACTTTCAATTTAACAAATGAATTAATAAAAATCAATTTCCGTAAAATATTATTCACCGAGTAAAAATATTAAAACTTAATTCAAGTGTACATTTGGTTGTATATTTATAATTTTGATTATTGCTGAGGTTGATTTTGTTAGAATTGATTTTATGTTATGAGTAATTTTAAAACAAAATAATTTATGTTGCTTTAGTTAAAATCAATTTTAGATCTCAAATCATAACTTTGCTTTGAATTTTTATTTCAAGAATTCTATTATGAGAAATGCTATTTTCGGAAAAAGTTTCTTTTGGCATGCATTTTTTATAGATTGAATTTCTAAAAATATTTTACACATTTTTAAATATATCCTTAATGGATGACAAACAAAACGATGTTGCTAAGGGTAGAAATTTAAATCATCCTAAGATACGTCTTGTGCCTTCGTTGTTATTGGAAAGCCAATCGTTTACCATTGTCAAGAAATTTCTTTTAGATCACCTATGGTCCACACGTCTGAAAGCATTTAGACCTCAAAATATGTGTTCTTATGTGTCAATAATTTGAAAAGAAAAAGTTTATTCTTCAAAAAATATATATAAGTACATTATCTAAAAAGTAATTTAGGATTTTTTATATGAACTTTTTAAACAATATTTTCTTTATATTGTTCGTTTAAAAGTAAAATTTTATTTATATTTAAATATATTCTGTCAATGTTATCTTTTTTTATTTATTCTTTAAAAAACTATATTTTGAAAATTTCTTTGAAAAGCACAAAAATATAGATTTTATAAAAAAAAAAAACTAAGTTATATTTTGCCTAGTGTCTTGACTGGTCTGTTTTTTTTTTTTCTAAAAAAAATGCTCGAATATACTGAAAAATTGTAAAGTGCAATATTTAAAAAAGATTTTAAAAAATTTGCCTTGTCAATAAGTTTGTGCATGGTTTTAACTATGTTTTATCATGTTTGGAAAATATGTGAGAGTGAGGGACCCGTATTTACGGATGTTGGCTAATATGGACTTGTTAAACCTTTACAATGGAGAAGATCCCCACTAGCATAAGGCCAAACATAGTTGTTGTGATAGTCTTTTGAAGGCTTGCCCGATGAGAAGATTCTTACTAACTGCAAGGTCAACCACTAGTCAAGAAATACTTGGGGAGGACAACTTAGATTTAGATCAAAATCCTTATATATTGGATAACAAGACAACAATTTTACCATTGTGCTAAGGCGTCAACCTAATATATATCAAAGTTGTTATTTGGAGCTATTAATGTCTTCAAAGAGTGTGGATTCAGACATGCACATAGGTTTTTGACCTAGTGCAAATTTTTGATCCTTCCCCATCGAGTAATATTTATCGCATTGCTACCTTTTGCTTATCTAAGGTTAAATTAATTTGTAAATCCCCTATAATTTTAACATAGTTTTAGATAGGTGCCAATACTTTAAAAGCTTTTAATTAGGTTCTTATACTTTAAAAATATTGTAACTAAGTCCCTACCATAATTTGGTCATTCATTCTCCATTATACTACACACTTACGTGTTTATTAATCATGCTATATTACACTAGATATACCATATGAACTAGAGGTGTACAAGGAATAGGTTGGGTCGAGTTGAACTAGACCTAAACTCATCATGATGTTTTGATCGAGTCATTTTTTACAATCTAGACTCAACCTGATAATGGCCCAAAAATGATCGAGTTTGACAGTATCAACTTGGATTTAGACAACATATAATAGTTTAAACATTATACATAATAAAATCATGAAATTTTTTAAGCTCAAAACAAAATTCAAGACATATTTTACAATAACTATTTCAAAATAAATTATTTCAATACAAAAATACTATCATGTTATGTAAAACATATTAATTGAAGTATAAATATCACGATCTACACCTAGACCCATACTGTGACTGGCACGTAGGGGGCATTGCCCTCTATCAAGCCTGATTGGGAGATTTACAGAGGACATACAATTTTTGAACAATAGCACCACAACACTAGGGCACCTGCACATGTAGCAGGAACACTAAGAAATGGATGAGCTCAAGACGAAGGTGAGCAAGGCCTTCACCAAAGGGTGGGTCATTCGACACTGGTGGCTCCCCTACCACTGAACACACTAGGGTGCAGATGGTAAGTAGTTTAAATTGCATTTAATTTTACATTCACTTTATATTTTAAATTATGCATGATTATGTGATGTTAATTTGAAATGCAAAAGAGGGATATGAATAGGGAACCCACCCTTTGTGAGCTATTTAGATAGACATACACTCGAAAGAAGGGCAAGTTGCAATGGGTTGACCAACATTCAGAGGCCACATGTGAAAAATCCTGAACTTCCTTTAATTTTCATTATATATATATATATATATATTCTAATGTACAATATGGTGCCTTATTAATTAATTTGTTTATTTTCCCTGTAGAATGAATATATCTAGTGACTTGAGGAGGCACAGAGCTAGCACTCGCAATAAGAAGGTGATAATTGCTTTCCTATTAATGAGGATTACATCTAGTTGCAGGCTGTGGGTGGCCCTTATAGGGCTGCATATGCATGAAAGGGACTTACTATTCAGGTGGTAGTATGTCCCCTGCATCTATGACCGGATCGCAAAGGATCATGAGGTTTGGGATCGTGTGCATGCATTAACTTTTTAACTCCTAACCTAGCACAAGAAGGCAAAAATGAGAAATAAGAAGATATGAGAGAGCATGCAAACCTTCATGCAAGCAGGAGCATGAGAGCACCTTAGTTGATGTTTCTCTTCCGCCCATGCCAGAGGAGTCCTTTGACAACTCCAACACTGATCTGGACGATGGTGCCGTTGTTAATGCCGAACTCAACCACGTGATCCGAATCACATCGACCACCATTCTATTCTTTTTAATTGAATTGTATACTTGAATATTTTTATATTTTGATATTTATTTGAATAACTTATTATTATTATTATTATTATTATTGTATTGTGATTTATATGTTCATTTCTTTATAATTTTGAATAAAAAATAGAAATAAATAATAAAATATATTAAAAATTAAATATAAAAATTAAGTAAAAATAATGTGTAAAAATTAAATAAAAACAAATTAAAAAATATATTCATTAATCACCAATGAGCCATATATCGTCCTCCGTCGTGAGCAGGAGCAGCATTGTCATTCATTGACAGCTACTCCGCACCACTCCTCTATTGTCCACCTCGCTCCGCATAGCTCCTCTAGCAACAACTGTCCAACTCGCACTATGCCGCTCTTAATCTGGTCGTCACAGATCGGAGCTCCTCACCACACCTCGTGTCGCCAGTCACCGATTTGTGACTGTCACTGCCTCACTAATCGCCCAACGACAACCAGCAAGTCTAGAGTAGAAGCAGCAGCTCCAAGTGGAGATCCTCACCTCACCTCGCTTGTTCATTTAGTCTTTGGAGGATTATTTATTTATTTATTGTATTTCAGCTTTATTTCTTTGTTTGGTTGATTTTATTTTATTTTTTTGGTTGATTTATTTGTAAATTGTAATGTTTTGCTAGATTTTACTTATCCAATGAGCTTGGTTTTTGGCAATTGGAATTAGTGTTCAAAGTGTTATATAGAAAGAATCTGGTTTTGGAATTTTTTTTGGCTTCTTATGTATAACATTTGAAGTGTCATATACAAAGAATATAAATTATATAATTGCTTGTACTTTTGGTTCATTATATTCCATCGTTGGATGAGAATAGATGGTCTTTTAGTTTAAATTTGTGAATATGTGATTGTAAAATTATGAGTTATGACTTATTGTAATTGGATAATTTGATAGTTAAGACTTGAGACTTAATATATATTGAATTTATGAAATTGTTATAAATTGTTAAATAGGCTTTTTGGCCTATTTGGGAAGTCAATTAGCTTATTTAAAAATAGGCTTTGGCCTATTTAGGAAGCCTATCAACTAATTTAGAAATAGATTTTTGACTTATTGAAGAAGCCTATTAGCCTGTTTAGAAGTAGGTTTTCGATCTATTTAAAGGCCTTGATATTAAATAGACTTTTAAATAGGCTTATAGGCCAAGATTGGCTTTTTCAGACTTTTAAAAAAGTCAAGCTAGACTTTAAAAAAAAAAAAACTATATCAAATAATAGGTTTAGGTTCAAGCCGCATGCTTGCAATGCAGGCCAGGCCGATTTAAACCAAAGCTTGACCTAGCCTATTTTCACCCCTACACGATAACTCGTTATTGAAAGTGCAAGCTATTTTATAATTTTTTTTTTCAAATTATAAGTGAAGATCAAACAATTAAAGAAAAAAATTATTACATTTCTATCTTCCACCTCTTTATTAAAAAATTTATTTCATTTCACTCTCTCTCCACTTAATTCAACTTTTTAGTAACAATTTATTAAAACCAAACTAAAAAAAAAAATAAATTATTCATAAAACTAAAATTTAATTTACAATATATTCTTACAATATTTTAGTGAAAATACAACTATTAAAAGAAAAATATTAATTTATTATTGACAAAATAAGTAATTTTAAAGAGAAAATTTTATAAAATAATTTCACATAACAACTAATTATAAAAACTATAATTTATTTCATAAAGATACGTGCTTCTATTTTTTAAATAAGTATTGCATAATTAAAAAATAAATTTTTTTCTATCTCTCTCATTTCTTTAGCCTTGGAGTAAAATAATTTGGAAAAGAAAATTTCACAGATGCCATATGAATTATAACCTTATAGCTACTTTGGATGCTCTTACAAGCCATTGCAAAACCTAAGCTAATTTTGATGGAGAGGATGTATAATGCATGTTAGACTGACTTTGAAGTTGCAATAATGAAGAAAACATTGTTTAGGGAAGAAATATAAGACTAAGTCATCCTAAGACGCGTCTTTTGGTTTGGACAACGCAAGTCACTTTGAAGTTCGGTGATTGGAGATATGGGGAAATTGTCATAATCTTGCTTTTTGTGCAATGAAAGTCTTTATGATGATGGTAGAAGAGAGTTTGCCGAAGCTGCGCATATGCCAATGTCAGATGAGAAATTATTGTAGCTGGCAAGTGGTCATGAATAACTTGGCCTTTTGTGTGGTTGATGAGAAGTTAATGTGGTCGGGACGTTGTCATAACTTGGCTTCTTGTGTGGTGAAAGTCTTTATGATGACGGTGGAATTCAGTTTGTAGAAGCACGCGCAAATGCCAATATCGGATGATAACTTTGCTTTGAATTTTCATTTCGGGATTTCTGTGATTGAGAATACTATTTTTGTGAATAATTTTTTTAGATATGTGTTTTTTTTTATAATATATGATAGATGGATTAAATTTTAAAAAATATTTTGGATATTTCCAAATATACTCTTGGCGGAGGGCGGCTGTCTGATAGCGCCAGATAACAGGTGGCAATGAATGGTAATATACGTAATTTGATCTTTTCATAAAGGAAAATATTCCCTTATCATAAAAATATTACAATCCCATATGAAGGATAGAATTATTTTGAAGGAAATATTAGAGAAAAATCAATCCAAAAAATATAATATTTTTAAAAATATTTTTCTAATTCTTATATAAAATAGGAGAATGCTTTTACATTTATAGAAATATAAAGATATTTTTCCTACCAAATACCCCTACCGGTGTGACCCACCATCAATTAAGTTGAAATGGCATTCAATAATAGGGAGATATACAATGTTAGGTACTATTTGATGATTATGCAATAATTAGTGTGTTGTACTCTTATAATACACGCGCTAAAAGAATAACTTTGATATATAAAGATTATATATAAAGTTTTGATTAAGTTATTAAAATATATGAATTAAGAAAAACATATATTATCAAACAAAACAAATTTGAAATTAATAGAAATTTATTTGATATAACTTTGATTTAACAATAAAGAGTAATATGAAAGAATAAAACAATAAGTCTAATAAGCATGAATAATTCTGATATTCAGCTTTAACATCTTAGTTGAAAGTTCGGTCTCCATGTAACTCATTCCATTGAAATTAATATATATTTCAGAAACAATATAACAGTATAAAAATTAATATTAAAATATATAATATATAAAAGTATTAAATGATGCAATTATAATTCTATTATTCTATTATAATTTACATTTACATGATGTCAAATTAACAAAGAATGACAACCAATTATCTAAATTATAAACATACCTACCGTGGAGTAGAATAATAGGAAAGTTTTAGACTTGGGTAATTCCTATAAATTAAAATCGCACAATAAGGTTTAAACTTTCATCAAATGTCAGAAAAAAAAAGTCTGAATAAAAAACATCAAAGATTTTTTTGAACCATAATGGCAAACTTATATCATAGTCCGTAATATTTGGATATCATACGCAAAATAAAATAAGAAGCTTCAAGGTAAATTGGTTTGCCTTCTGCCAGCAGTATAACTATTCCCGTGAGCGTATATCTGATCTATGATCCTTCATTGCTATTGCCCTTTTGATGTTTTGCTAATCCTGTTGTCTGCTCTGGTTCTTTCAAGACGTTAAAAAGATCTTTGTGCCATCATATAGTAGCATGATCATCAGGGCATCTTTTTTACTGTTTGATATTCGATGTTTATCTTATCTATAATTTTTGATATACAGAAAGCATAAACCAATTAAATAGGCAGTCTCAAGTAATGGTCACGAAGATTAAACCATGAAAATTAAGCCACGAACATACTAACACAGAAAAGTCCACTACAAAAATTCATGCAATAACATTAAATCCAGTGTTTAAAAGAAATTTTATAATAAAGGCTTTTAACATAATGCACTCACATGCATAATCAGTTAATTTTTCCGATGGTTTTATAAGGCTCCGAAGTCGGAACTCGAGAGAAACTTTGTTACAAAGTCCATAAACAGAAGCAATACACAAAATTAGCGTAACACCCTCCCAAGACAAAGACTACGCTGCTCATAAGACCATACCCCTGAGTTGTTATTGTTACTGAGCTGACCTTTGTCCGACAAAGAACTTCACCGCCTTCTAAACTTCAAACTATCCTGAGACAACACCTAAATAGGAGTGAGAATTATAAATTTTCAGAGGATTCTCTAATTATCATACATAATGTCATTGTCGCTATCTCCAGCTTTGCTTCGATTTATCTTGAAAAGGTGAACATGCTGCATAAATCTGCTTAATTTTACATTTCAAAATATATATATTATCCAAGAAAATTCATTTTAATCATACACTTGGCATTTGGAAGAACCCATAAAAATCAATTCAAATATGATATCATGAATAATAACTGCAGCATATTAAAACACACATAGCATCAATATGCTGGAAACATAACATCGGCACATAATTTTACTCATACTTAAATTTATGCATATACGTAAAAATTTACTTATCTTTCTTCATCTTTCTTTTCATCATAAAATCTTTACATGCCACATTCCAAAGTATGATCGCCATGTCATACCCCACCAGAGCGTGATCGCCATGTCACGCTCTTTAGGAATATGGGATCTTCCTTTGGTACTTACACTAGCTAAATCATGCCGTGCCTCATGTAAGTTCTGTCCCCGATACTCATACTAGCTGGGTCGATGTCATGCCTCAAGTGAGTGGGGTGCTTGCATATATTTTAAATCTTTAGTCTTTAGTCTTTAGCCTTTACTTGGCACACCTGTGCTGCATGATCACCGCCCTAGTGGTGCCTTTATCGCCTCTTGGGTAGCCTAGCCTTGGATGAGCTCGCTGCTGGCTTTCACCTGCGGACCTGCCGTCACACCGACTCACCCGCAAAGGGATTCACGTGTCTCTAGTCTTGGAGGGATCTCATTCTGGTCACATGCCTCTAATTGAAGGGATCTTTTCTGGCCACGTGCCTCAAAAGTGAGGGATCTCATCTGACCATGTGCCTTCAATATAGAGGGATCTCATCTAACAACATGCCTCCAAGATAGAGGGTAGCTGCCTTCACAGGGAGGGATTCAAGTGTAACTACCTCCAAGTGAATTAATTCATATCTTTATCTTTTAACTGCCTTCACCGGGAGGGATTCAATGTGCAATCGCCTGGTGAAGTGGATTCACATTTTATCATTTAACCGCTTCACATGGAGGGACCTCATTTAACTGCCTCCGAGTGAAGGGATTTACATTCATTATACTCATGCTTTGTCATTCTCATACATAGTCATGCATAGGCATACTGAATGTACTCATATATATGCTTCATCCTTTATTTTCATATACGTCATAACTCATGTCATGCTTATATTTACCCTTGCATATAAACATTCCTAGTTTCATAAACTTCTGCCATAAATCCGGCAACATAATGGATCACCCGCTTCCCCATGAATAGTGCCGCTCACGGACAAACCAGCTATAAAGCAATATAATCAATCTAACATATCTATCAATGTAAAGCTTGTAATTCTCAGCTCAAACCTTATGTGTTCATTAACACTTGTGAAACTATCATTTTGGTCATTCTGCCCGAATTTTGTATAATCCACCTTTACCTCTATTCGACTCATTTAAGTCTGAATTTTTGGATATGTCATAGCTCTATATGTCTACTTTCTAACCTCTTTGGTCCCATATCATTTTGATCTATATAACTCAAGATATTCAAATCCTGCCTCAACCTATTCAGTCACTAGCCCGAATTACACTCCTGGAAGTATAAATTCACTAAAAATCAAAACTAAGCTCAAATCATACGAAATTGGTGTCATATTAAAGCTAACAGGACAACCTTTCATTTGCAATAAGTTTCACTTATTTGCTTTAGTATACCTCGAGTTATAAGTCCAAAAATTCTGCTTTTCTGAACTACTCTATTTTGGCTCGATTTGGACATAGGGTAATTTCCTTGAAGCACTAGGATCACTTGGGCTCATAACAAACTCGGAATTTCATATTGGGATATTCCCCTATGTGTAAGCTTTCTAATAAAGTTAGTTTCACTCAATTTGGAGTTGTGTAGGGTGAGTTACACCCTCCTCAAGTCACCCTGCTCGGATGAAAGTCTTGATTTCTAGGTCAAACTTAAAAAATTCATATCTCTCTCAATACTAATCCAATGACCTTATATGATACATGTATGGAAAGCCCTGAATGTCTACTTTCATCTAAAAATGGTCTCATCCATTTTAACCGACTGTAGGTGGAGCCGTACACTCAGTCGTACGGACTGCTGTGGAATTTCTCACTTAGATAGCATTCTAATCCTTCACCTCTCCTAGTTTTCTTCTTCTAACCTTAATTTCAACTCAAGATTTCATATTAATCCCATATTAATCCAACCATAATTCATCATATACATCCAATATATCATCAAATATATATAGAAGAGTAATCTTTCATGCATCCTCAGTTTAGAGAAATTAAGATTAGAGATTGAATCCTACCTCTTTGGAGTATGATTTGAGCAAAGTGCTGAAACTTGAAGTCTTAGAATCTTGCCAAGCTTGAAGGAGTGATGGAGTTGATTGAGAGAAGGGAAGAAGGAAGCTGGAGCAAGGGGAAAGGAAGACGTAAATCAGACCAAAATGGAGAGGAGAGTCTGATTTAAATACATGAGGGTTGTAGTATTGATTGGTTGGAATTTTGTGGTTGAAGTTCGCCATGTTCGTTATTGTTGTGGCCAAATTGCTCTCCACATCGTCCCACAAGCTGCTCTCCACATCGTCCCAAAAGTGGGATACGCTTCTGTTCTACCTGAAATCGAAACTCGTCTTTATTATGCTTTAAGTCAGAACTCTTGTCATTTTACTTGAGCTTGGAGCTGAAGCCGGATGTCGGAACTCGTCCCATCTTGTTTGTGACTTGAGAAAATCTTGTCTGGTTTATTCGTAACTTGGAAGAAAGGTCGGATGTCGGAAGTCGAAAGCTTACAATCACATAATCTCGGAACTTCCAATTCAAACTCTAAACACCAACCTAAATGGAAGTCTCCTGGGAATAATCTCGGTTAACGAAAATCTGGAATGACTGGAAATCAACTCAAAGGTTTGAACTCATGTCCATTGAGTCAACTCTAAGGCGGGAACTCGTTACATTAAAATCGGAGATCGGTACTTGCACAATTGTGTTGAACTATTGACTTGGAGTCAAGTTGGAAGTCGGAATGAGGATGCTGGTATAGTTAAGGTCGGAACTCGGGAATTATATACAGTATGTTTGAGACTCTAAGTTGGAGGTTGGAAACCATGTATACTATTTTGAAACATAGAATATTAAGCTCAACTCGAGTACATCACTTGAAACTTGGAGATAAATTACGAAATCGGAAAAACAGGTACTTTTTCCTGGAGACATGAAGTCGGATATTGGGAAATTAAAACCAGATGAAGTCGGGAATTATGCAGACCAACTCGAAAGTCGGAATTTATCCCATTTTACCTGAAATTCGAAGTGAAGTCGGATGTAGGACCTCGTGCTCACCTTATTGGAGACCAACTTAGAGATCTGATCTCGCGTCCATTAACTCGTAGGTAGGAATCGTGTCTTACTCAAGCTGAACAATCAACCATGAAGTCGAACTCAGATCCTTGTATTTGAAGCCTAAGGTCGGGAATAGGATAATCAGCTAGTCCGCTTGAGATTGAAAATCGTAGATCATCACATTTGTCCGATAAGGTTGGAAATCTAAATCGAGACGTTACAATTAGCATCAAGACTACAAAGAATCAAGATAGGAAAAATCATATCTCCTATATCCGCATAATCAAGATAAAATCAAGCAGATCTAACACAGCTTTACTAAGCTATCTAGCTTCGCAAATTGCCCAGAGCCAATGTACACCGCACCAAGTCATATCCTCGCATTAAGTATTTGTAGGAAGAGTCAATTAATGACATAATAAGTCCGTCTTGAAAGACTGAATGCAGATTGGCCATCAGGACTGAAACTCCACATCACTCAACCCGAATCATTGCACTCAATCAAATTCCACCATCCTTCCAAAGCAGTTAAAAGGACAAAAGGCCAATAGCTTATAATATGTGAGACCAGATAATAGCAAGAAACTATAGATCACATAGATCGCATCACCCAACGAGACTTCACCAAAAGCCAGATGAACACATAAGCATCACCATGAAAACTACCAAATCTCATAATCCACATGAATGAAAATAATACATATTCTACTAATAACTTAATAATTGCATAAACTGCAGGTATACCTTTAAATAAGTGAAACCGAATTTACCATCCTAATGTACACAATAAAAGTTGGTGTCTGTAAAGCAAAAATTAAGTTGAACCTGAGAAAGGAAAACACAGTTTCTGAAAGCATACCTGATTGAGAGTCATGCACCAAGCAACCAACAATTGAAACCAAACATCAAATCACAACTACACGAATAGGCATGCACATACATAAAGATAATGCACTGAAGTATAATAAACTCTTAATTCTGAATATGTAACTTCTTACCTTACTCAAGAAATATAATAAACTCCAAACAAAGCAGGAATCAATCCGAAATAAGAAACAAAGAAAATAAAAAATTAAGAAAAATAACCAAATCTTATAACAAAGAGAAAAGGATAAATACTATTAGAAAAACTCAAATATAAAGAGAAAAGGATAAATCTTGTTAGATAATATCGAACTTAATAAATTTTTTTCATTACTCAAATTTTTTTTTTCAAAAAGAGTTGATGGTTTGGGCTAAATGAATCATACCCATCTTCACCTCGTTCTCTCACTACTTCATAAACTCAGTCCTCTTTGCTCAATGTTAAAGACAAAAAAAGAAAATAAAATAGTATAGAAAACAAAAGTTCACAAACTAAAACACAAGAGGTGGAAAAGGTATAGAAGAGAGACAGATAGGGTACAATGGGATGTTCAATTTACTAATCATATAGAAGCCAATCATGAAAGGTATAGAAAACTAAACACTTCTTGAGACAATGCCATCAACAATAAAAACAAAGATAATCTAGTAAAAGAAAAATGTCACATTAAAATGGGCAAAAAAGATGAAAAATAGGAAGTACCCTATTGATCCTCTTTTTCCTTAATGATCTGGGAATTGGCTTCCTCAGAAAATGAGAGGCTTGTAAGTGGAAGTGTAATCATCAACGTCTCTATACCCATTCTTCAGAAAGGCAAAAAGCCATATGAGGATATTGGAAGGAAGAAGGTCAAGTAAAAGAGAGTGAAGAAAATTTTGGGGAGAGAAAAGACCAAAGAAAAGATAAGCGGGAGTTCCAGAGAGCTGGTTCTGATTGGGAGGCAATAGAGTAGCAGCCTGGTGGGTATGGCAAATAGAAATTGTAATTAACGATATAAGTTAAAAAAGGAAAATGTGTTGTTGGTAATTGGTCCTAATTAGGTATAGATTTTGTTTTGGTAAAACCAATTAGATATAGATAATTTGCAGATATAGATAATAATAATAATTTTTATTTTAAAATAAAACTTAAGAGTTCTCTCAGATCATGATTGGTTTGTTCTGAAAATAATAAGAATTCTAAGGTGTGTTGGACAAGCTATTAAAGAAAAGCTGTCATTTGACAGTATTTTTTAATTTATGATTCTAAAATATTAATAGTATATAGATGTATAAATAGATATAAATTTCTTATATCAAATGTCATTGCCAAAGCATTAAATGTTAATTGACAATAATAGATATATTAATTTAATAACCAACATTTATTTATATTTTTAAAAATACTTTATGTCAAACTAAAATGAAATAATCTCGCTAAAAAAATTAAAATGAAATAATAAAATATCAAATTATTTTTAAATTGTATTAAATTTTATATCTTGACATATTTAGCGTGGACTTTCAATTTATAAATAGAATTAATAAAAATCAATTTCCATAAATAGTTATTCAATTGAGTAAATATATCAAAACTTAATCTAAGTGCACATTAGATTCTTGATGATCTTAATTTTATTAAAATTGGTTTTAGTTGCCCCAGTTAAAATCAATTCTAGATCTCAAAGTTTGAACAGAAAGCAAAAGAGAAACCGAACACCAGACCAAAATGAATAAGCCACAGGTTCATGGAGAGTTTTTAACAAGAACCAAGTTGATCTTAAAAATTTAATGATTGATTAAAAAGGAACATTTATATACTTTTTTTATATGGTATATTATAATTTTTTGATTTAGTCAAATTAAAAAGGAAAAATGTTAAATATATTTTGAAAATTATCAAAAAATTATCTGTGAGATCCTGAAATTAATTGTAAATCT
>CM062514.1:48193861-48211861 GCA_031439585.1 Pterocarpus macrocarpus
CAAGAAAATGCTAAGAATTGAGTGCTGGACAGCATGAGCAGTATGTCTTTCCAAGAGCATAACTTTTTGGTCCGAAGTCAAAATGACATGATTCCACTTGGAAATGAAAGTAGACATCCAGAGCTTTAATTTGACACCAAGATCACTCAAAAAGTCCAACGGACCGGAGAGATTGAAGCTGCCAAAGTTGGGCCTGGCGCTGACCCATCACTACATTCAATGCAGTTTTGCTCAATTCAGTTCTCCCTTGATATAAGCCCAAATGGGATGATTCCAGAGCCGAAAATGAAGCCCAAGATGTTAACTTTCCAATGGTGGTCGAATTACTCTCATCCAAGTCCATTTGGTCAATGAAATTTACGTGTGAAGTAGAGCTGCCAGAAAAAACCGAAACTGTCAATTTTGATTAATGAATAGTGGGCCAATTGAGTTCAATTCATTTGTGGGTTTTCATTGTCTGATTATAGGCTGTTAGAAACTTAAGTATCAGAATTATTTCTGATAATCACCAAGGCTTTGTGAGAATGTAACCTTTGAAGCTAGTTTAATGTGGAGTTACAATGGGAGCAGTTACAATTTGGATGGCTGAGATTACATTTTGACAAGAAACCAGCAGCCAGGGAGAGGAGAGACAGATGAGCTTTTTGGCTTGGGCTAGAGAGAGAAATTTTCGTGGAGAGAGAAGGAGGTTTCAGCCACTCATCCTTAGAAACCATAGTTACAATATTGGAGTTGGAGAAGTGACATTTTCATCAAGCTTGTAGCTATGGACATCACTTTCTTTGCTCTTTAGGGATTTAATTGAGGACAAGAAGAAGAGATAGGTGCTGAAGATTAGAGTTTGGGCAACTTTGCTTTCACCCTTTAGTCTGCACATGTTTTCTTTCTTTCTCAACTCATGTCATGTATTCTTCAATTTGTGCTATGGTTTTCTTTAGAATGTTAGGCTAAGTTATTTTCATGGTTATGGGAGAACTTTGAACCCTAAATTATCATGTAATTAATTGATTTTCAGACCTCTATTTTCCTGAAAAGTTGATTATATTCTCCTACTCACTTCATGATTATGGTAGTAATGTGACATGTTTGGATTGGCCACCCTTATATTTCATGTTATGGCTAATTGCTAGATTTAGGATTATGATGTTCATTATCCTTTATCCATATGTAGTAACTTGTGTGCAAACTTAATGGTCAAGTTTTGATTGTATGCAAGGAGAATATAACCTAAGTCACTTAGTCCTATGTTAGAGACCAAAACTTAGATCAATCTGTCCTTCTAGTTGCAATTGTTAATTGAACTTAGTGGATGTTCCCTATGTCAATTAGTGATTAGAATAGGTTAATGGATGTTCCTTAATCTATTTAAAAGAAGGTAGGTAATAGAATGTTTCATTGCCTAAGATAGGTAACTATAAAAGGAGAATTGGAGGCTGAAATTGAGAACTAATTGCATGATATAATTTAGTGGGGAAAAGGGATCCCATAACTAGTTTTAATTCATTTCAACAGAACAACATCATTTGCTCTTGTTTATTTTTTTTATTTTCGTGTAATTTTTGTTTGATTTATAGAAACAACCAACCCCCATTTTGTGTTACTTTGTTTGTTTTTGAGTTTATTAGAATCAGAATCTAAACGAAGCTAAATAATTAAATTAATTCAATTCCTAGTGGATCGACCCTTTGCTCATTACTAAACTAGTTTTTCCTAAACCAAGCAAAGGTTTTTAATTTGGTAGTTTAACGACATATCAAATTTTGGCGCCGTTGCCGGGTGATGCGGAACCCCAAGGATATAACGATCCCGAAACCCCGAACACACACTTTGATAGGAGACAAGCAATAGGATAAACACCCTCCCTACTAAACCCCTAAGAAACCCGTTCTTAGAAACGTAGATAATTGGGATAAGAAAGATGAAACTGAACAAATATCACAAGAAAATTTACCTTTGTAATAGTCTATTCAGTTTCTTGATGCAACAAGTAAAGATGATCACTCCTCACTTGCACACAATTGAGAGTTTCTTAGAAGAAACCAGAAAATGTAATTCAATAATGAGAAAGCTGCTGCTACACATGTTTATGAGGTATTTATACCTCTTACATTAGGTTAAATTAAACCTAGCCCACTAGAAAAGGCCCAACTTGCAAAACAAACAATTGGGCTGAATAAAACACCTCAAAATAACTAAATGTCTTCTAAAGAAAACTAAAAAGGATAATTAAATAAAACTTGGCCCAATTACGGACATAATACATTTTAATCTTATTGTGCCACACTTAGAGATATGGGCTGCCGCTTTCACTAGGTGGCCCATTTAGCTTTGTCTTCTCTTCCTTAGCCCATTCTTGATGCATCTCTTCCACAAATGACTTGGCTAAGTTCCCAAAGCTTTCTTTCTGCATCTTTGCTCTTGCTCTTGTAATAGGTCCCACGGGCATGTTAAAATTCCCATCTTGCCCGTTAGTGCTTTGGAATGTCCAATTTGCCCTCCTGAGCTCGTATCATTCCCTCCTCCTCAAAAGATTAGTCCTCGAATCTGCATCCATATCAAATGGAGAAAGGTCGAAACATTAAAAGTAGCTGAAACATTGTACTCACAGGAGGTCAATCTTATATGCATTGTCATTGATCCTCTCTAGCACTTGAAATGGACCATCTCCCTAGCATCAAGCTTGGATTTCCTTTGAGTAGGAAACCTCTCTTTTATAAATGAACCCAAACCCAATCACCAGGTTCAAACACAATTTGTTTACGGCCCTTATTCACTCTTTGGGCTATCAATCCGCTTCTCTTCTCAATCATCTCACGTGCCTTCATGTGCATCTCTTTAACCTTTTCAGCCTTGCTTTCACCATCTAAACTAACAATATCACTCAAAGGCAAAGGCATTAAATCCAAAGCAGTTAAAGGATTAAAACCATACACAATCTCAAATGGAGAAAAACACAGTAGAAGAATGTATAGTCCTATTATAAGCAAACTCAATAAAAGGCAAACAATCTTCCCAAGTTTTCAAATTCTTCCCAACAAGCTGCACGTAATAAAGTCCCTAAAGTTCTATTCACCACTTCGTTTGACCATCGGTTTGTGGGTGACAAGTAGTAGAATAAAGCAATTTTGTTCCCAACTTACCCCACAACACTTTCCAAAAATGACTCAAAAACTTCACATCACGATCAGAAACAATAGTTCTAGGGACACCATGCAATCGCACAACTTCTCTAAAGAACAATTCAGCAATATTTGTTGCATCATCGGTTTATGGCATGCAATAAAGTGAGCCATTTTACTAAATCATCACTACAACAAAAATGCTATCTCTACCCTTCCTAGTTCTAGGCAATCCAAGCACAAAATCCATGGATATGTCAATCCAAGGATGAGTAGGAATAGGTAAGGGTGTATACAAACCATGTGGCATAGACTTAGATTTGCTTTGTTTACATGCAATGCATCTAGCACAAATTCTCTCAACATCTTTTCGCATGTGAGGCCAATAAAAATGTTTAGACAATACATCCAAAGTCTTATGCACACCAAAATGACCCATCAATCCACCACAATGTGATTCCCTAACAAGCAATTCTCTAGTTGAGCAAATAGGCACACAAATTCTATTGCCACGAAACAGAAAACCTTCATGCCTATAGAACTTGTTAAATGCACCCTTTTCACATGTAGCATATATGTTAGCAAAATCAGAGTCAGTTGCATACAAATCTTTCAAGTGCTCAAATCCTAACAACTTAGAAGAAAGTGTAGTGATTAAAGCATACCTCCTAGATAAAGCATCAGCAACTACATTATCTTTTCCTTGCTTATAAGCAATCACATATGGAAAGGTCTCAATGAATTCCACCCATTTGGCATGTCTTTTGTTCAACTTACATTGACCTTTTAGGTGCTTCAAAGACTCATGATCAGTGTGAATCACGAACTCTTTGGGTAGCAAATAATGTTGCCAAACCTCCAAAGCTCGAACCAAGGCATATAGCTCCTTGTCATAGGTAGAATACTTGAGTTGAGCTCCATTCAACTTCTCACTGAAGAATGCAATGGGACGTTTTTCCTGCATCAAAACAGCACCTATACCAATCCCAGAAGCATCACATTCTACTTCAAAGGTCTTATCAAAATTAGGCAAAACAAGAATAGGAGCAGAACACAATTTTTCTTTCAAAGTGGTAAAAGCAAGTTCTTGTTTCTGTCCCCATTTAAACCCAACATCCTTTTTAACAATTTCAGTTAAAGGAGCAGCAATGGTAGAGAAATTTTTCACAAATCTCCTATAAAACCCAGCTAAACCATGAAAACTCCTTACCTCAGAAACACTCTTAGGCATTGGCCATTCTCGAATAGCCTTCACCTTCTCCTCATCAACCTCAATACCACGTGCACTCACAACAAAACCAAGAAACACAACTCTATCCATGCAAAATGTGCACTTCTTAAGGTTGGCATACAATCTCTCCTTCCTAAGAACTTCTAAAATAGCCTTAACATGCAATATGTGTTCATCCAAACAATTGCTGTAAATTAGAATATCATCAAAATAAACAACCACAAACTTTCCCAAGAAATCCCTCAAAATATGGTTCATTAAGCGCATGAAAGTACTAGGTGCATTAGTTAACCCAAAAGGCATAACCAACCACTCATAAAGACCATATTTTTGTTTTAAATACAGTCTTCCACTCATCCCCTGGTTTCATTCTAATTTGGTGATACCCACTTTTCAAATCAATTTTAGTGAATATGCATGCACCATTCAACTCATCAAGCATGTCATCTAACCTAGGGATAGGATGGCGATACTTTACCGTTATCTTGTTGACTGCACGACAATCCACACACATCCTCCAAGTGCCATCTTTCTTTGGAACCAACAAAACTGGAACAGCACATGGACTCATGCTTTCCTTCACGTACCCTTTAGCTAGTAGCTCATCCACTTGCCTCTGAAGCTCCTTTGTCTCCTCAGGATTACTTCTATAGGCTGGCCTATTTGGAATGCTAGCCCCGGGCATGAAGTCAATTTGGTGCTCAATCCCTCTCAATGGTGGTAATCCAGTTGGCACCTCATCGGGAAAACATCTTCAAATTCTGCAACAAAGAAACAAATCTACTAGGCAAATTTGGGTTAAGGTTAGTTTGATGAAAAACCTCCCTAAACCTTATCATAACCATTGCTCTCTTGCCTAGAAAAGCACCTTTCAAATCCCTCTCCTTTGCATAGAAACATATTTTTCTCTCAATTCTTTCAGTTTCTTCATTTTTCTCACTCTTTTCTTTTCTTTCACTCAGCTCTTTCTTTTCACTATTGATTCATTCCTTTCTTTTCACTCACCATTGGGCCCTTATCTGATTTCTTTTCTCTCATGGTCTCTTTTCTCTCTTCTTTTTCTTTTGCCTTACTTTCTAAATTCCCAAGAGAAGATTGTTGAAGTTTTACTTGATCAAGATACACCTCTTTGGGCGATAATGGAGCAAGCGTGAACTTGTGACCATTATGCTCAAAGGAATACCTGTTCTTGAACCCATCATGTTACACGCCTATCAAATTGCCATGGTCTCCCCAATAATAAGTGACTAGCTTGCATGGGTACTACATCACACACCACTTCATCACAATATTTTCCAATAGAAAATGCAACCACAACCTGTCTAGTAACTTTCACCTCTCCACTATCATTCAACCACTGCAACCTATATGGATTAGGATGCTTATCACACTTCAACCCTAGCTTCTCAACTAAAGTAGTACTTGCAACACTAGTACAACTTCCACCATCAATGATTAAGCTACATACCTTTCCACCAACTAAGCACACTGGTGTGGAATATATTTTCTCTTTGCTCCAAACTGTCTTCCTTAACTTGCAAATTCAATGCACGCTAGCAACAAGAGACTCACCATGCACAACATACTCCACATGCTCATCAGCATCAGAACAATCCTCCAAAGGTGGCATACTATCACTCGCATCAGACACATTACCATCATCAGATTCAGAAACAACTTCTCCACCCCTAATCACCATCATCCTTTTGTTTGGGCAATCAGATGCATAATGACCCCAACCTTGACATTTGAAGCATTTGATATCTCTATGTCTAGAATTAGCAATAGAAGAAGATGAGTTAGAACTACCTTTCTTCTTTGTTGTATCTAGCCCCTTTTCCTTGGAATCTGAACCTTTATTCTTCTTGGTGTCCTCATATTTTCGCCATTTAGAACTCCACTTTGAGTTGGAATTGGAAAATGCTTTGGCTGCCCTCCTTTGATTTTGTTGCTTCTCCACCTTCATTGCCATGCTAACCAAATCATCCATCTCCACATAATGTTGTAATTCCACCACATCTGCAATTTCTTTGTTTAGACCACCCATAAATCGTGCCATAGACACTTCCATGTCCTCCTCTATGTTGGCCTTGATCATGAGCATCTCCATCTCTTTGTGGTAATCCTCCACTGATTTAGAACCTTGTGTGAGCCTATGTAATTTCTGGTGCACCTCCCTGTAATAATAAGAAAGGTACAAATCTTTTCTTCATCACTTGCTTCATCTCTTCCCAAGTCTCAATAGGCCGCTCACCATTCCTCCTTCTAGACTTCATTAGCTCATCCCACCAAACTAGTGCATAATCTGAAAACTCCACTGCAGCCAATCTCACTTTCTTCTCTTCAGTATAATAATGGCATGCAAAGATCATCTCAACTTTTCTTTCCCATTCTAAGTAGGCTTCTGCATCGTTTCTTCCCTTGAATGGAGGAATTTGCATTTTGATAGCATTAATGTTGCTATCTTGTCTTCCTCGGTTCCTAGCTCTCCTATTTCTAAGCTGATTGACTCCATCAGATTCCTCCTCATATGGCTCACGATTGAAATCATGGTGATTTAGTCTATGCCTCCGATCACCCCGTCTACTACTCTCGGAGATAGCTTGTGTCACTTCCCTTCTCCATTCATCCATATCATCAAGTCTACTATTCAATTTCTGAAATTGAGAAACAAAGGCTTGGTATATCACCTTCATATCTGGTGTCATAGGAGCTTTCTCTTGACCATTGGAAATAACTTTGCAAAGTGTTAATAAAGTAACCTCACAGTTCACTCTCTCACGTGTTTTCACTTTCGAGAAATTTGGGGGCACTCGTGTTTGCACTCAATTCAGGCTTTTACCCTCTTTTGAACTCAACACTCTTGCCTTTTACCTCTTTTGACCACTTTTGGTTGTTGCACTTCAGAAATTAAACAAACCAAAACAAACTCAAATTCACAAGCAATATTTGGGACAGAAAATGAATGATAAACCAGCAAAAGAAAACTCTAGTTGAGGACCAAAGGAAATGCAAAACCAGCAAGAAAGAATTAGACACTAACAAATGAAGGAAACTGATGCAAATTAAGATCAAGAATGTGCCAAGAAAACACAAGATTGGAACCAAAGAAAGTGGTGACAGAAGAAAACAAGACAAGAATCACACCAAAACTGGTTTCAATTGTGGATTAAAACAATTCTGAAATTCTGCAGTTTTTTTTTTTTTCGCGTTTTTTTTTTTTTGCGTTTTTTGTTTTCTAATGAATTCTGCAGACACTATTTTTTTTTCACGTTTTTCTTTTTTTTTTTTCACGTTTTTTTTTTTTTGATCTGAAACACAAAATAGTAAAAACAGAGACAACAGAATAGCAGAACAGAAAAAAAAGAAAAAATTGGAACAGCAAAGGAAAACCCAGAACAGAAAAAAAAAGGACAAAATGCAGCCAATAAAAAGCAGGATAAATAGGAATTTATCTACAGTAGCCTCGATACCAAATGATGCGGAACCCCAAGGATATAACGATCCCGAAACCCCGAACACACACTTTGATAGGAGACAAGCAATAGGATAAACACCCTCCCTACTAAACCCCTAAGAAACCCGTTCTTAGAAACGTAGATAATTGGGATAAGAAAGATGAAACTGAACAAATATCACAAGAAAATTTACCTTTGTAATAGTCTATTCAGTTTCTTGATGCAACAAGTAAAGATGATCACTCCTCACTTGCACACAATTGAGAGTTTCTTAGAAGAAACCAGGAAATGTAATTCAATAATGAGAAAGCTGCTGCTACACATGTTTATGAGGTATTTATACCTCTTACATTAGGTTAAATTAAACCTAGCCCACTAGAAAAGGCCCAACTTGCAAAACAAACAATTGGGCTGAATAAAACACCTCAAAATAACTAAATGTCTTCTAAAGAAAACTAAAAAGGATAATTAAATAAAACTTGGCCCAATTACGGACATAATACATTTTAATCTTATTGTGCCACACTTAGAGATATGGGCTGCCCGCTTTCACTAGGTGGCCCATTTAGCTTTGTCTTCTCTTCCTTAGCCCATTCTTGATGCATCTCTTCCACAAATGACTTGGCTAAGTTCCCAAAGCTTTCTTTCAGCATCTTTGCTCTTGCTCTTGTAATAGGTCCCACGGGCATGTTAAAATTCCCATCTTGCCCGTTAGTGCTGGAATGTCCAATTTGCCCTCCTGAGCTCGTATCACCGGGGAATTGACATTAATTGGATTATTTTGTTCATTTAGGTTCTGTTCTATTTTGTTGGTGTTCTTTAGTATTTTTAAGTTTTGGTTTAGTCTTGTTTGTTTTTGTGTTTTTCTTTGTTTCATTAAGTTTTGTTTTGATTGTTCTTAAATTTGTATTTGTCTAATCATTTTGTTGGAGTTTTGCTTTCTTGGTGTTCTTTAGGTGCATGTCGGAGAACAATTTTTATATTGAGAGAAACAGAAGACTCAACAATTTCTTTGAAGCTAGAAGACACATTTTTGCACCAATACCACCACCATCACTACATTCTCCATCCTCATCATCTTTAGGCTTTTCACCATCCCAAATTGAACAAGCCATCAACACTGCCCTTTCAAGTTCAACATCTGAATTTTCAGAAGAAGAAGAGATGATGGTGGAAATCAAACCTTGAGGAGCTTGCTGCTCCTAATCTTGATCAACAACCATTGTGCATAGAATTTCCAGTTATTGAAGGTGGATTTGAGTTGAAGTCTGGGATGATCCATTTGCTTCCAAAGTTTAATGGTCTTCTTTGGAGAAGACCCAAACAAGCACCTTAAGGAATTTCAAGTTGTTTGCTCTACCATGAGACCTTCAAACATCTCAGAAGAACAAGTGAAGTTGAGAGCATTTCCATTCTCTTTGGATGGTGCTACAAAAGATTGGCTCTACTACTTACCTCCATGCTCAATTGGTTCTTGGGTTGAACTAAAAAGAAGCTTCCTTGAAAGATATTTCCCTGCATCCAAAATTTGCCAACATAAGGAAGGAAATCTGTGGTATTAGACAAATGAATGGGGAAACGTTACATGAATATTGGGAGAGATTTAAACGTCTCTGTGCTAGTTGTCCTAATCATCAAATTAGTGAGCAACTGCTTATTCAATATTTTTATGAGGGACTCACTTCAATGGATAGGAGTATGATTGATGCAGCTAGTGGTGGTGCTTTGATGAACAAGACTCCTCGAGAAGCAAAAGATTTGATTACCAACATGGCAGCCAATACTCAACAATTTGGCACTAGACAAGATATGAGGAGGGTTAATGAAGTGTCATCATCTTCCTTGGAGCAACAAATTTCTGCCAACACTCAACAAATTTCAAATTTGGCAACCTTAATGCAACAACTCATGGTTGGTAATGTGCAGCAAGTGAAGGCTTGTGGAATTTGTTCGAATTTTGGGCATCCTACTGATATGTGCCCCACACTTCAAGAAGAAGATTGTAATGCAATTGGAGGATTTCAAGGGCAGCCACAACGCCCTCAATATGGTGGTCGGAATAATCAGCAAGGCTTTAGTTCCGGTGGAAGTCAACAACCTCATGCAATATTTAACAAACCACCTGGTTTTTTTCAAAAGCCAACACATTTCCAACAAAGACCTCAAGAGCAACAAGGTTCTAATGATGAAATGAAGGAGATGATGAAGACTCTTGCTTCAAATACAATCCAATTGCAACAAAGCTTGTTTCTCAAATGCGATCGGCATGAAGAATATGGAGAATCAGATTGGACAACTTGCATCATCTTTAAGCAATTTGGAGGCTAAAGTGTCAAACAAAATTCCTTCTCAAACTATAGTGAATCCTAATGTTCAGAATGCTAGTGCCATCACTTTGAGGAGTGGAAAAGAGCTTACCAATCTAGCACCCAAAACATTGAGGAATGATGAAGAACAGAAGTGGTGGTTGCCAAAGAAACTCATGATTCCACCCAATCTCCAAGGAAGCACACATCTCCAACACTTGATGCTTATGTGCATCCTCCACCTTTCCCTCAAAGGCTTGCAAAGTCCAAAAAAGAGGAACAAGAAAAGGAGATTTTGGACACTTTCAAGAAGGTGCAGATCAATATTCCATTGCTTGAGGCTATTAAGCAAGTTCCCAGGTATGCCAAATTTTTGAAGGATTTGTGCACAAACAAGAGGAAGTTAAAAGGTAATGAAAAGGTTTGCATGGGAGAACAAGTTTCTGCTGTTTTTCAAAAGAAATTTCCTCCAAAATGTAAAGATCCAGGTTCATTTACAATTCCTTGCATCATTGGTGATAAAATTTTTGAGAGATGCATGTTAGATCTAGGTGCTTCTATTAGTGTAATGCCTTTTTCTATTTACAAATCTTTGAATCTTGGTCCATTAGAAGAAACTGGCATCATAATTCAGTTAGCTGACAGATCTCATGCATATCCTAAAGGAGTTGTTGAAGATGTTCTTGTGAAAGTGAATGAACTTGTTTTTCCTGTTGATTTTTATGTTCTAGATATGGAGGATGAGTGTGCACTTAACCCTACTCCTATTTTGCTTGGAAGACCATTTTTAATGACTGCTAGAACTAAGATTGATGTGTGTGAAGGAACTCTTTCTATGGAATTTGATGGGCATGTCATTAAATTTAGTTTGTTTGATACAATGAAATACCCTTGTGATTCATCTTCTTTATGTTCCATTGAAGTTATTGATGCAATTGACTTATTAGTGCAGC
Source organism: Pterocarpus macrocarpus (assembly GCA_031439585.1). NCBI lineage: Eukaryota > Viridiplantae > Streptophyta > Magnoliopsida > Fabales > Fabaceae > Pterocarpus > Pterocarpus macrocarpus. The sequence continues at coordinate 48,204,929 of CM062514.1, forward strand.
AAGTGTTTGAATTAGGGAAGGAAGATAGCTTGGAAGTGGCTCTTGTCAACAATCTTGAGTTAAAGAAGCTTAATGAGCCAAAGTGGGAGCTAAAATTCCAAGATGAGATCATTGAAGAGGTAGTTGCCTTAGAAGCCATGTCTCCCATTCTTCTACACATGGTGTCATACCTTGAGCTTCCAACACTTAAAGAGAAGCTTTCCCCATCCATTGTTAAGGCACCTGAGCTTGAATTGAAGCCTTTACCAAGTCATCTCAAATATGCATTCTTGGGAGAGAAAGAAACACTTCCTGTGATCATTGCTAACAATTTGACACCATCCCAAGAAGAAAGGCTTATTAGAGTCCTTAGAGACCACAAGACAGCCATGGCATGGTCAATTGCGGATATAAAGGGAATTAGCCCTTCTGTGTGTATGCATAGGATCTTAATTGAAGATGGAGCAAAGCCAAGCAGAGAACCTCAAAGAAGACTTAATCCTAACATGATGGAGGTTGTGAAAAAGGAAATTCAGAAATTGCTTGATGCTGGTATCATCTATGCCATTTCTGATTCAAAATGGGTGAGCCCTGTGCAAGTGGTTCCTAAGAAATCTGGCATCACAGTGATCAAGAATGAAGACAATGAGTTGGTTCCAACAAGGGTGCAAACTGGTTGGAGAATGTGTATTGACTATAGGAAGCTTAATTCAGCCACAAGGAAGGATCATTTTCCTCTTCCTTTCATGGATCAAATCTTTGGAAAGATTGGTGGACACTCTCACTTTTGCTTCCTTGATGGTTATTCAGGATACAACCAAATTGTGATTGCTCCAAAAGATCAAGAAAAGACCACATTCACATGTCCTTATGGTGTCTATGCTTATAGAAGAATGCCCTTTGGTTTATGTAATGCCCCTTCTACTTTTCAAAGGTGCATGGTAAGTATCTTTTCTGATTACATTGAAAGCATTATTGAGGTATTTATGGATGATTTCTCTGTTTATGGTAATTCTTTTGATAAATGCCTTGATAATTTGTCTCTTGTTTTGGAAAGATGCTTAGAAACAAATCTTGTTTTAAATTGGAAAAAATGCCATTTTATGGTTGATCAAGGAATTGTTTTGGGACATGTCATTTCAGCTAAAGGAATTGAGGTAGATAAAGCTAAAGTAGACCTTGTTAAATCCTTACCATACCCCACTTCGGTGAGGGAGGTTCGTTCCTTTCTTGGACATGCAGGTTTCTACAGAAGATTTATCAAGGATTTCTCATCTTCTCTGCAAGTTGTTGCAAAAAAAAGTGGCATTTGATTTCAATAAAGAGTGCAAGATGGCATTCAATAAGCTTAAATAGATTCTCACTTCAGCTTCCATTATTCAGCCACCTGACTGGAGCTTACCTTTCGAGTTTATGTATGATGCAAGTGATTTTGCTATTAGTGCTATTTTGGGTCAGCGAAAAGGGAAGTTGCCTCATGTCATTTATTATGCTTCTCGCACTCTAAATGATGCACAACTAAACTATTCTACCACTGAAAAAGAATTTCTTGCTATAATCTTTGCTTTGGAGAAGTTTAGATCTTATTTGGTTGGATCTAAAGTTGTTGTTTATAGTGATCATGCAGCACTTAAGTATTTGCTTTCTAAGAAAGATGCAAAGCCTAGATTGATCAGGTGGATTCTTTTATTGCAGGAATTTGACATTGAGATCAAAGACAAGAAGGGAAGTGAAAACTTAGTGGCTGATCATCTTAGTCGCTTGGCTCTTGAAGAGGATGCCTTACCTTTGGAAGAGAAGTTCCCTGATGAGCAACTCTTTGCCATTAATGTCAGTGTTCCTTGGTATCTTTGATATTGTCAATTTTAAGGTCACAAAGGAGCTACCAAAGGATTTAACTCGAGCTCAAAGGACAAGATTAAGAGTGACTCCAAGTATTATATTTGGGATGATCCTTATCTATGGAAGCATTGTTTTGATTGGGTAATAAGAAGGTGTGTCCTTGAATCTGAGTTTAACTCAATTTTAAGTTTCTGTCATGCTTATGCTTGTGGTGGCCATTTTGGACCAAAGAGAACAGCTCTTAAAGTGCTTGAATGTGGTTTTTATTGGCCTTCTTTGTTTAAGGATGCATATTTGTTTTGCAAAGCATGTGATAGATGCCAACGTGTTGGTAATTTAAGCCCTAAAAACCAAATGCCCCAATCACCCATACTTGTTGTTGAAATTTTTGATGTTTGGGGAATTGATTTTATGGGACCATTTGTTTCTTCCTTTGGTAATGTTTACATTCTTCTTGCAGTTGACTATGTCTCTAAGTGGATTGAGGCAAAGGCCACTAGGTTGAATGATGCTAAAACTGTTTGTAATTTTGTGAGAACTAATATCTTTGCAAGATTTGGCACTCCTAAAGCTATTATTAGCGATAGCGGTACTCATTTTTGTAACAGTCTTTTCAAGCTCTCTTGAAGAAGTATAATGTTGTCCATAGGATTTCCACTGCATATCATCCTCAAATAAGTGGACAAGCTGAATTGTCAAATAGAGAGGTGAAATCCATCTTGGAGAAAACAGTGAATCCAAATTTAAAAGATTGGAGCTTAAGGCTTGATGATGCATTGTGGGCTTATAGGACAGCCTATAAAACGCCTTTGGGAATGTCTCCATACAGGTTGCTTTATGGCAAACCTTGTCATTTACACAATGGAGCTTGAACATAAAGCTTATTGGGTGTTAAGCAATGTAACATGAATTTAGATGAAGCTGGAATTCATAGAAAGTTACAATTGCAAGAACTTGAAGAAATCAGGAACAATGCATATGAGAATGCAAGAATCTATAAGGAGAAGACAAAGATGTTCCATGACAAGATGATTTTGAGGAAGGATTTTTCCATTGGTCAAAAAGTTCTTCTTTTTCATTCAAAGCTAAAATTGTTTCCTGGTAAGTTAAGATCAAGGTGGATTGGTCCTTTTGTTATCACTAACATATTTCCCCATGGTGCAGTTGAAATTAAGGCTTTAGATACAGGGAAAGTATTCAAGGTTAATGGTCATAGATTGAAGCCTTATTATGATTTACCATCTCCTAGTTTTGATGAGATTGAGGAGATAAAGTTGGAAGAGCCTTCTTGTGACCATCGCTGATCTTCTGAGGAAAAGTCAGGCTGAGGACAATAAACCAAGCGCTTTTGGGAGGCAACCCAATGGATAGAGAGCTTTGGAAATCAGATTTGATCTCTCTTATTCTTTATCATTTTACTCCTTTATTTTGTTTGCTTTTGTAGTTTGTTATTTTTCTTTTTTTCCTTTCACTTTAATTCATATTTTTGTCTTACATTGAGGACAATGCAAGGATTAAGTGTGGGGGGAATGGTTTAGGATAATTTCTTGTTTAAAAAAAAAAAAATCAAACTTTAAAAAAAAAAAAAAAAATTCTGGTTGTTTTTTTTCCAGCAAAATGATGAGATTTTGAGCTTTAATTCATAGCTTTGATTGATGACAAGTTTAGAGTTGGATTTGACTTCATTCTCTTGTTAATGCATTTTTATGATGTCATACTCTTTTAAATGTTACTTACTTTGCTTTTGGTACAGTTATAATGCATACTTTAACCTTGCTTGCATTCTTGAAATTTACACTTGGATAGTCATTAGATTTAATTGTTTGATTGTTGAGCTGAAAATTCTCTTTTGAAGTGCTTTTGGATTTGAAACTGATCTCTGCCACTTTGGAAAATGATTAAGGCATTTTGTTGTCTAACACCATGGCCAAATGGACTTGTTCCCTACATTTTGATGTTCCAAAGTGAACACAAATCCTTAGTGAGCCAATTTGAGCCTTCATAGAATTTAGTCTTATTTTCTTTGGCACCCTTATCTTCTTTACCTAGCTTGATATAATTTTTTGTCCTAACCTTTGTTTCTTTGATGGAATAGAGTTAGAGACTTGATTGATGTGCAAGGTATTGGTAATTCAAGTATGGTAAAGATGAGAAGTGTGGGGGAATTTTGTTATCTTTCAACAATTAGTGGAATGAAAAAAAAAAAAAGAAGAAAAAAGTGTTCAATAAACTCAGTTGAAGTTCAAAGTATGTTACAATGTTACAAGAGTAAAGAAAGGTGAAGGAAGGGTCCACACTAAAAAAAAAAAATTGACCCTCATGTTTGTTCTATGAAGTTTTGACTTAAACATGCTTGCATTATCATTTTCATGTCTCTGTTTCTAGGAATTCAAAGAAACTCTTGTGTATTTCCTTTTCCCTTTGTTTCTTAAGATACATTACAACCCATTGACCCCATTACAACCAAAGAAAAATACCTTTTGATTCCATTGTGGTGTTTTGATGATGATTTGACATTTGCATGAATTAAGAGAATTTGATGCTTGACATGATTGCATGAAAATTGAAAGCTTGAATTGTGGAGATGGAAAGAGTGAAGCCTGTTTAAAGTGTTGCATAGTTTTTCTTCACCATTAGCTTAGTTGTTTCATTTACTTGAGTATGATGTTCATTGGATGCATTATCTTGAGAATGGTTGATGATAACATTTTTCTTGTTTGATTTCAAAGTTGTGCATTTCTAGTTCTCTGAAAAATCTTTGGAAAGAATAGGTGTTTGTGGGTATCATCGCTGGAAGCCCTCACGAGACTATAACTCGTCCTCTATGGGCCACCTAGAGGTTTAAAGGCTTGTTACATATGCTAAATGCAATCGTGATTTCCTACGAAAGTGGATTAGCTTATGTTTTATCTTAGTCTTGCTTGAGGACAAGCAAGGTTCAAGTGTGGGGGAAATTGATAAGTGCATTTTATTCACTTATTTCATATTCTTTTCTATGCTTGTTCATAGCTTTAATCTTGTAAATATAATGCTTTTATTTACTATTTGTGTTTTGTAGGAAAATAAAGCTTAAGGATGATTTTTGAGCTGAACAAGAGTAAAATGACCCAATTTGGAGCTAATTCAAGAAAATGCTAAGAATTGAGTGCTGGATAGCATGAGCAGTATGTCTTTCCAAGGGCATAACTTTTTGGTCCGAAGTCAAAATGACATGATTCCACTTGGAAATGAAAGTAGACATCCAGAGCATTAATTTGACACCAAGATCACTCAAAAAGTCCAACGGACCGGAGAGATTGAAGCTGCCAAAGTTGGGCCTGGCGCTGACCCGTCACTACATTCAATGCAGTTTTGCTCAATTCAGTTCTCCCTTGATATAAGCCCAACTGGGATGATTCCAGAGCCGAAAATGAGCCCAAGATGTTAACTTTCCAATGGTGGTCGAATTACTCTCATCCAAGTCCATTTGGTCAATGAAATTTACGTGTGAAGTAGAGCTGCCAGAAAAAACCGAAACTGTCAATTTTGATTAATGAATAGTGGGCCAATTGAGTTCAATTCATTTGTGGGTTTTCATTGTCTGATTATAGGCTGTTAGAAACTTAAGTATCAGAATTATTTCTGATAATCACCAAGGCTTTGTGAGAATGTAACCTTTGAAGCTAGTTTAATGTGGAGTTACAATGGGAGCAGTTACAATTTGGATGGCTGAGATTACATTTTGACAAGAAACCAGCAGCCAGGGAGAGGGGAGACAGATGAGCTTTTTGGCTTGGCCTAGAGAGAGAAATTTTCGTGGAGAGAGAAGGAGGTTTCAGCCACTCATCCTTAGAAACCATAGTTACAATATTGGAGTTGGAGAAGTGACATTTTCATCAAGCTTGTAGCTATGGACATCACTTTTTGCTGCTCTTTAGGGATTTAATTGAGGACAAGAAGAAGAGATAGGTGCTGAAGATTAGAGTTTGGGCAACTTTGCTTTCACCCTTTAGTCTGCACATGTTTTCTTTCTTTCTCAACTCATGTCATGTATTCTTCAATTTGTGCTATGGTTTTCTTTAGAGTGTTAGGCTAAGTTATTTTCATGGTTATGGGAGAACTTTGAACCCTAAATTATCATGTAATTAATTGATTTTCAGACCTCTATTTTCCTGAAGAGTTGATTATATTCTCCTACTCACTTCATGATTATGATAGTAATGTGACATGTTTGGATTGGCCACCCTTATATTTCATGTTATGGCTAATTGCTAGATTTAGGATTATGATGTTCATTATCCTTTATCCATATGTAGTAACTTGTGTGCAAACTTAATGGTCAAGTTTTGATTGTATGCAAGGGAGAATATAACCTAAGTCACTTAGTCCTATGTTAGAGACCAAAACTTAGATCAATCTGTCCTTCTAGTTGCAATTGTTAATTGAACTTAGTGGATGTTCCCTATGTCAATTAGTGATTAGAATAGGTTAATGGATGTTCCTTAATCTATTTAAAAGAAGGTAGGTAATAGAATGTTTCATTGCCTAAGATAGGTAACTATAAAAGGAGAATTGGAGGCTGAAATTGAGAACTAATTGCATGATATAATTTAGTGGGGAAAAGGGATCCCATAACCAGTTTTAATTCATTTCAACAGAACAACATCATTTGCTCTTGTTTATTTTTTTTATTTTCGTGTAATTTTTGTTTGATTTATAGAAACAACCAACCCCCCCCATTTTGTGTTACTTTGTTTGTTTTTGAGTTTATTAGAATCAGAATCTAAACGAAGCTAAATAATTAAATTAGTTCAATTCCTAGTGGATCGACCCTTTGCTCATTACTAAACTAGTTTTTCCTAAACCAAGCAAAGGTTTTTAATTTGGTAGTTTAACGACATATCAGTTCCTTGTGATATTCAATCAATTTCTGTTCTATCTTTTCCCTATTATCTACGTTTCCAAGGACAGGTTTCTTGGGGGTTTAGTAGGGAGGGTCTTTATTCTAAATCTTGTTTTCTATCAAAGTGTGTGCCTGGGGTTTCTGGATCTTTATATCCATGGGGTTCCTCTATCATCATTTGGTATCAGAGCAAGGTCTAGATAAATTCCTATTTATCTATCTTTGTCTTT
>CM062514.1:48212361-48242206 GCA_031439585.1 Pterocarpus macrocarpus
CTTTTCCCATATTATAAATATGCACAATGCAGATGATTAAATGCTGGATGATGTGATTTAAGGGAAAAGGAAAGAAGTACGACATGCTAGCAATATCATCGATGGGAAGAAGAAGTCCAATGTAGCCATAAATGTTAGCTCATTGGAAAATGTAAGACAATTGAGTCAGTCACTCCCTTTTGAAGAAAAGAAGGCTTTTACCAAGAAATATAGGGCTATCTTGGATTTGCTTTTCATTCTAGTCGAGACCTCCACTCTCAATGTCTTGGCTCAATATTGGAGCTTGGCCTTGAGATGTTTCGAGTTGCCCAATATTGATATTGCACCCACCATTGAGGAGTATGCATATATGTTGAAGTTACCAATGAGAAGAGACTCCACAGTGTACCTACGCCTAGAGGAGCATTTGTCTGAGATGAAAGTAATCGAGCAATATGGGGAGCTATTAGGGGTACCTATGACTCGAATTAGACTGACAGGGCATACAGACTCTCGGGGGCTGACCAAAGCATTTGTGGAAGCACATTTGAGAGAGTTGGGGCATTTACAAGAATGGAAAGTCTTCGCAAGGGTGTTAGCACTTGTCATCTATGGGTTGGTGATATTTAAATGCACTTTTTGACATGGTGGATCAAGCTGCCATGGATGTCTTCTTCGTGGTGGATAGGAAGAAGAGGAACCTGGTACTTGCCGTGTTGGCCGAGACATTCCTGACCTTAGATTTCTGCCAACGAAAGTCAAAGGGGAAGCTTCGATGCTGCATACACCTATTGTATGTACGGATTATCACAAACATGTATGCTGGCAATCACCTCAAGAGTACATCAGAGCCATTGGGAAGCTTTCACTGGATCCCAACAAAGTCGAGAGATGAAGATGACTGAAGGGTTGTGTTTGATAACATTGACACAAGGGCATTCAAGTGGGTATGCCCACGGTATGGACGTGATCGAGGAGATATCATCTCTGACTACGAGAAAATTTCCTAATATACCCCTCATGGGTCCAAGGGGGTATGTAGCTTACACACCAGTAACAATGCTCAAGCAACTTTGCTGGATGAAAAGGAAGCCACAAGAAGAACGATTGGGTGGATTATGCTTCTGGTATAAAGATGGAGAACACACTTAGCTTTTATCAAGAGATATTAAGGAAGCATGGGCAGATATCCGAATAGCAGGAAGAGCAGAGTTAGGAAAACCACTTGTGATTGACACTGTAGAGTATGTTGCATGGAGAAAAGCAAGAAGGGTGCCCCAGACCATCCCTAAGAAAGTCATAGAAAAGAAGAACAATTCTTGCCCAACATCTGCAGCAGTTGAACAGTTGGAGGTTTTTCGAGCTCAAATTCAACTTTTAGAGCAGCAAAAGCAAGCTGCAGAGTTAGAAGCCGTTATTGCTCGAAGCCAGTATGAGAAGAAGGCAAAATTGGTTGAACATTTGAAAGACGAATTGGCTGATGCCCTTGTAAAAGTTCCTGCAGCACTCACAAGAAGGATTCAAAGCCTTGAAGGTAATTTACAAATCCTTACAAGAGAAACGGATGAATTAACCGAAGAAATTAAGCGGCAAGAAATAGTCAATGAGGAGCTAATAATGGAAGTCAACTGGCAGAGACAAGTAAGAGAAGAGCTGATAATTGAAGTGCATAAATAGAAGCAAGAGAAGAGCAAGTTAGAGCATAAATTAGAAGAATTGACCTCGCTTTTAGTACAAATAAAAAGTGTCGTGATCGTGGATGGGCTTCATCCATGCAATACCGAGATACGCTCATCCAAACAGCAAGTATCGGAAAATTTTGGAAGGCCCAAGCATTAGAATGGGAAGCACAAAATGAAGATTTGAAAGAAAGACATGTAAGAATGGTTGATGAGCTAAATTGCCACATTCCGAACTTCATTTACCATTTCGAAAAAGCAGAAGAAGAAATTTGGGCGAATCCCATGCTCCACCTTCCTCCCGGAATAAAAGATTTCATGAAGATGAGTAAGGGTCTTACAAGGGGGTTTAAGAGCAAGAGAACCAATCTTCTGATGTAATTGATGGTTTTAGATTTTACAAATTTATGATGTACTTGCACTTTCAAGTGAATTTTTGGAATGAAATTATGACTCAACTTGTTTCTTTATCCTCTACACAAAACCCTCTCTTCTTAATTCATTGTTATTACTCGTACTCGCCTTATAGGATTTTCTCTCCTTCTGTGCGAAATAAAAAGCAAAGGATTTTCAAGAAGGGTTAAGATTTTGATATTGCTAGAGTGTCGACAATAAAGTATATCGTGGAAGGAACTCTCCCCTATACTTTTTATCCACCAAGGACTCTATCTAATAGAGCATGATCCATCATCATTGCTATCGAATATGGGTGATACATTCCTTCCCCACAAAAAAAAAAAAGAAAAAAAAAGAAAATAATTTTCTTTTTCTTATTGTCTTACTTCTTATTGTTATGATAAGCAGGAATTTCCAAACATTGCTCCTCCAAAGAAAACTTCGTCTAAACCTAGTAACTCATACGAGTTGCGATCCAAAGCCCCTCTAGAAGGCATGGCGAATGAAAGGAATTTGAGCCAAGAGATCGATGACTTGAAGACCATGATGCTTGAACAAGGGGAGGACTTCAGAAAGATTCTCGAGGTCATAACCAAAACCAAAGGGACTAGTGAAAACAATGATCCTCATGATTAGCCGGGGTATGAGTCAGGGAATGACAACAACCTTGTAGTGGAGAAGGAGGCAGAACGATTGAAACTAAAGGAAGAACTAGAGAAGGAGATGCAAGCACAGTTCCGGATGCTACGAGGGCCTAATCCATACGGCTCTATAAGCATTAATGATCTCTGTTTAGCACCAAGCGTCACTATCCCCAAAGACTTCAAAATGCCTGAGTTCATTAAGTTCGATAGCAGCACAAATCCTATGATGCACCTAAGAATGTCTTGCACCAAGATGGGGATGTGGTCTAAAGATGAGAATTTCATGATTAGCTTTTTCCTTGAAAGTTTGGATGGGGTCGCATAGGAGTGGTACATGCAGTTAGATCAGACTCAAATCAGGTGTTGGGAAGATCTTGCCACAGTCTTCACCAATCAATACAAGTTTAATATGAATACTGCACCCACCAGAGACCAACTGAAAAATTTGAGGAAGAAAGAGAAGGAGCCATTCAAAGAATACACCCAAAGGTGGAGAGCAATAGCAGCCCGGGTTATTCCCACTATGTTGGAGCAGGAGATGTGCTCTTATTTTATTTGCACTTTGGAAGGACCATTCTTCAAGAATATGTTGGGCACTCATGTCAGAGAATTCATTGACTTAGTGGAGATTGGAGAAAGGATTCAGGCAAACATCCAAGAAGGCAAAGTGGAGCCAACAACAGGTGAAATAAGTGAATCTCAATTTAAGAAGGGATAGCCACATAAGAAAAAGGAAAACACCGCCAACATTATACAGTCACAACCAATCCAACCCTACCAAGCTTCTTTTCCACAGACTCACCGTCCATATCAACCCTCATACTTTCCATGTCCTTCACCTTATCTACCTACCATGCCTTACCCTCCTCAGCCATACCAAGTCAATAATGTTTCATACCCCCGACCTTATACACCAATCATATCTACACTTCACCAAACAACTTCCCCGAGTCACCAAACAGCTAACCCTCCCATACCCCCATTATGAATGCCACCTAGAATTAATAACACCTCTAATCCGTTAGCCAAAAACCATCCCTTTCCCAACTTTCACATGAGTAATTCTGAGTTGTTTGAGTGCTTGTGTGGTCAGAATTTGTTAACCCCACGCCCTGGGAAGACTTTCACGGCACCATAGCCTCATTGGTATGATGCAAATCTTTCGTGTGAATACCACTCTAACACTCCTGGGCATTCAATTGAAAATTGTTATGGCTTTAAACATGTTGTATGGTGCCTGATTGATACCAAGGCCATTCAATTGGAAGAAATGGAAGGGCCCAACATGAGGGGCAATCCATTTCCAAATCATGATGGAAGACATGTGATGTTATTGATTGTAATAGGTACATGGGTGGAGAATTAGAGGACATTAAACTTCCAATGAAATGTGTCTTAGAGGGGTTAAAGACAGCGGGGTATGAGATAATTGCTGAAAGAGAAGAAGGGAAAAGAATACTAAAAAGGATGCTGAATGGAGATGAGGAAGGATTATTCTGCGAGTGCCTCGGCTTTGAGAGGAAACACCATATCGAAGATTGTCCCGAACTCAAACACTTTGTCAAAAGAATGATCAAATTGGGTGTGCTTGCAATACCCAAGGATGTTAAGGAGCAGAGTGTTAACATGATTCACCCAACACCTCTAGTCTTTAAGGTCTCCCCTCGAAGGTCGGCATTGGTTTTCAAGGTACCCAAGCCATTCCCTTACCAAAGTGACCATGCGATCCTATGGAGATATGAGACAATGGTAGAATCAAACACTGGAATAAATCATAGCCTTGCAAAGATGGAATCAATAGTTCCTGCTCAAGAGTCACCACCCATTTTCCAAGTGTCAAGGCAATCTCTTTATTACATCGATCCTGCTCTCCCTGGGAGGCATGAGGCTGTTGTGAAATTCAACACCAGAACAGATCTTGACCCTAAAGTGATCGAATCAATAACAAATATTGTGGGAGTTCGAGGCGTAACTCGGAGTGGCAGGTGTTATACTCCTGAGAAGCTCCAAAGGGCGTCTGGAATGATAAAACCATCTGAAGCCCCCAAAGAAAAGAGCCAAGAGGATGAAGGCGAAGAATTCTTAAAGATCATGAAACAGAGTGAATACTATGTGGTGGAATAGTTAAAGAAGACGCTTGCAAAAATTTCTTTGCTCTCGCTAATTATGAGTTCTGAAGCTCATCGTAATGCTCTTAAGAGAGTGTTGGATCAGTCTTATGTGAACAAAGACATAACTCCTGAAAAGATCGAGGGAATTGTAGGTGCAATCAGAGCCAGGAACTTGATAACTTTTACCGAGAATGAGATGAGTCCTAACACCATATCAAGTCGTCCAAAAGCTCTACACATCACTCTGAAGTGCCAAGGCTTTGTCGTCGTGAAAGTGTTGATAGATGGGGGATCAGCTTTTAACGTGCTTCCTTACTCCACCTTGCAACAATTGCCCGTTGATCTAGCCACGATAGAGCCAAGTGTCACAATTGTAAATGCGTTCGATGGCACCCAAAGGGAAATCATGGGAAATATTAGTTTGCAGCTGGAAATAAAATGACCACCTTTGTGACAAAGTTCCAAGTACTAGACATTGGTAGAGATACACTATGTTATTAGGAAGGCCATCGATTCATGAAGCTGGGGCCGTTCCACTACCCTGCATCAAAGGGTAAAATTTGTATCCAAAGGGAAGCTAATCACTATCAAAGGGGAGGAGGAGTTATTGATGTCTAAAACAGTCACAGTCCTTTACATTGATTATGTCAAAGGCTCCCTTGAAATATCTTTACAAAACTTAGATATAAGCGAGCCAAAGGAATAGATGGCGAGTGGGAATCAAGTTGTTGCTCAAATGATACTCAAAAGTGGATTTCAACAAGGAAAAGGATTGGGAAGTCAACTACAGGGGATCAAACACCCAATTGTGTTGCCCGATAACCCAGGAAAGCTTGGCCTGGGATATAAAGTAGGGGAAGAAGAGCAATCGCCCTGGTTTGATGCAAAGAAGATTCTGCACATCAAGGAAACATTCCCTATGGCTGCAGAAGTTATGGCACTAGAACCAGGTGAAACATTTAATACCGAGAAGAAATGCCAAGGAGGCTTCATTGCTTATCTACCCAAGCTATGAGGCGTGAGTTGAACAATTGGGAATCAGAACCTTTAAATAATTTGTTGTACTTTGAGTAATGGATGCATTTATCCTTTTATTGGTATTTCGAATTTTATCAAATAATGGAATAACTATGCATGGTTTCCCTTCTTTTGTCTCCTTTTTTTTCCCTTTCTTTCCTTTACATTCAAGATGCACTCTTTCCAAATTTACTCATTCCTAGTCTCATCTCAATTCCAGGAATTCCTCCTTTTCAGGATCTCATTCCCATGTAGATGATTGTGATAAACTATTAATTGATTCTTGTGTTACAACGGACTTGAATGAGAAGGAACAAGATGAAGATCCTAACCTGTGCCAACAATTTTCCAAAATGATAAATTCGCTAGAAAAAGGGATAAATCCACATGATGAAGTGGTCAAAATAATAAACCTAGGGATTGACGAGGAAAAGTAAGAACTAAAAAAAGTTGATAACCCAGAAAAGAGAAGAGATGATTGCACTATTCAAAGAATACATGGATGTTTTGCTTGGTCGTATAAAGATATGCACTGGCTTGGACCCAAACATAGTGGCCCACAAAATCCCATTACTTGAAAGGATAGAACCCTAAGCAACAAAGAAATTTGCGAAGGATGAGCCCTGAAATGTCGCTTAAGATTAAAGACGAAGTTATGAAGCAACTTGATGCTGGCTTCTTAGAGGTACCACTCTATCCGAAGTGGATAGCAAATATAGTACCTGTGCCCAAAAAGATGGAATGGTTAGAATGTGCATGGATTATCGAGACCTGAATAAAGCCAACCCAAAAGATAACTTCCTGCTGCCTTACATAGATGTTCTAGTTGATAATACTGCCAAAAGCCATCGGTTCTCCTTTATGGACGGATATTCAGGCTATAATCAGATCCTTATGGCAGATGAGGATAAAGAAAAAACATCTTTCATCACTCAATGGGGAGTGTTTTGTTACAGAGTAATGCCTTTTGGATTGAAGAATCTTTGGAGCCACCTATCAGCGAGCCATGGTTACACTTTTCCATGACATGATCCACAAAGAACTAGAGGTCTATATTGACAACATCGTAGCCAAGTCACAAGAGGGAGAGAGTCATGTTGCCGTGCTCAGAAAATTATTCGAAAGGTTGAGAACTTACAAGCTGAGATTAAATCCGGCAAAGTGCACTTTTGGGCATCCTTAGGAAAGTTATTGGGATTCATTGTTAGCAAGAAGGGCATCGAAGTGGACCCTGATAAAGTCAAAGCCATCCAAAACATGCCAGCACCTAAGACAGAAAAGGAGGTTCGTGGTTTCTTGGGACGTTTGAACTACATAGCAAGGTTCATCTCTAACTTGACCCATACATGCGAACCAATCTTCAAGTTGTTGAGGAAAGATAGCCCCGGCAAGTGGGATGATAGATGTCAAGAAACCTTTGATAAAATCAAGAAGTACCTGATGAATCCACCCTTTTTGGTCCCACTAACACCAGAGCGACCATCATTCTATACCTTACGGTGTTGCATAGGTCCATGGATACTGTGTTAGGTCAACATGATGAGACTGGTAGGAAAGAGCAAGCAATTTACTATTTAAGCAAGAAATTCAATGATTGTGAATCTCGATATATAGCTATTGAGAAGACTTGTTGTGCACTCATATGGACTACAAGAAGATTACAACAATACATGTTGTACTACACAACTTGGCTAATATCTCGAATGGATCCCTTAAAATATAACTTTGAAAGTCCACATATTTCCATGAGAATATCTAAATGACATGTGGCTTTTGCAGAATTTGACATTAAGTATGTGACTAGAAAATCAGTAAAAGGGAGTGTTATAGCTGATCACCTGGCTGAGAATCCACTCGAAGAATATCAATCAATGAAGGTTGAATTTCCGGATGAAGATATCCTGGTAGTCGTGGAAGATGAGAGCCAAAATGATGAAGGGGAGGACCTGATATGGAAGATGTACTTTGATGGTGCAGTTAACATCCATGGGAATGGGGTTGGAGCAGTTTTGGTGTCGCTTAGCAGTAAACAATTCCCAATTACTGTTAAATTAGCATTCGACTGCACTAACAACATGGCGAATATGAAACTTTGTATAGCAGGCCTAAAAGCGACAATATCTCTTGGTGTGAGATACCTAGATGTCTATGGTGATTCGGCGCTCATCATTTATCAAGTCAACAGGGATTAGCAAGTCAAGGACATAGACTAATGTCGTATTATGAACATGTGATTAGTCTAGCAAAGGAATTCGAAGAAATCACCTTCAACTATTTGACACGTGACAAAAATCATTTTGCAGATGCACTCGCCACTTTGGCTGTTAGGACCAAACTCGATTTCGAGGTGGAGGTTCGGCCTTTACAGGTCTCTGTTAGAAGAGAACCAGCATACTACTTAAACATCGAAGAAGAGCCCAATGGTTGACCGTGGTTCCATAACATCAAACAATTCATTAAGGTGAGGGATTACCCAACTGGGGCAAATGAGAATGATAGAAGAATGCTCCGTCGGCTAGCAATGTCATTCTTCCTCACTGGTGATGTACTATACAAAAGGAACTATGATGGGGTTTTGCTAAGGTGCATTGATGCCACAGAAGCTTGCACTGTTATATCCGAGGTGCATGAGGGTATTTGTGGGACCCATGCTAATGGTCACACACTATCCCCATAGATTTTAAGGCATGGGTACTATTGGCTCACAATGGAAAAAGACTATCTTGAGTTTGTCAAAAGATGCCACAAATGCCAAATCTATGCTGATCGCATGAAGTCTCCTCCAGTCCCATTACACAACCTTACGTCATCGTGGCCATTTGCAATGTGGGGCATCAATGTCATTAGCCCAATTAATCCTAAGGCCTCCAATGGGCATCGATTCATCCTAGTGGCTATTGACTACTTCACTAAATGGGTAGAAGCGGCCTCATGTGCCAGTTTTACGCAAAAGGTGGTAGTGGAGTTCCTAAAAAATAACATAATTTGTAGGTATGGATTGCAGAGAGGATCATTCTGAGATAATGCCTCCAATTTCAATAGTGTAGAAGTCAAGACTGTGTGGACAATTCAAGATCAAGCATCACAATTCGACTCCTTATCGGCCAAAGATGAATCGGGCAGTGGAAGCAGCAAACAAAAATATCAAGAAGATCTTAGAGAAAATGGTGGTCACGCATTATAAAGATTGGAGTGACATGTACCTTATGCGTTACATGCATATTGCACTTTAATCACGATTCTCAGTGGGCAACTCCATACTCATTAGTGTATGGAATGGAAGCAATGGCGCCAATAGAGGTAGAGATCCCGATCCTTAAGGGTCTTGGTGGAAGCTGAACTGAAAGAAAATGAGTGGATCAAAACGAGATATGAGCAATTGAATATGATTGATGAAAAACCATTGAATGCAATCTGTCATGGACAGTTGTACCAAAAAAGAGGATGGCTAGGGCATTCAATAAGAACATTAGATCCCACGAACATTTCAGCCAAGTGATCTTGTTTTAAAAAGGATATTGCCAAATCAGAAAGATAGTAGAAGCAAATGGTCACCCGCATATGAAGGCCCATACATTGTTAAGGATGCATTCTCTGGGGGAGCATTGATCTTAACCAATATGGAAAGCCAAGTGCTTCCTAAGCCAATCAACTCAGATTCTGGGAAGAAGTATTTCGCATAAAGAAAAGCTCGCTAGATAGAAAACCCGAAAGGGCGATCTAGGCAAAAGTTAGAGCACAAAGAAAAAAATAATAAAAAATAAAAAATAAAAAAGCTCACTGGATTGAAAACTCGAAGGGGCAGTGTAGGCAAAAGTTAGAGCACCAAAAAAAAAAAGAGAGGAGAGGCTCGGTAGATTGAAAACCCGAAGAAAGAGGCGACCTAGAGCAAAAGTAAAAGCAACAAAATATCGCTGGGTTGAAAACTTAGAAAGGGTGACCTAAGCAACAAGATAGCAACTCAAAATCCGAGCAAGGGCTGAGAAGCTAGAGATGACATTATACTGGGGCAATTTAATGGATGGAAGATAGGAGAAAGAATCAGTGAATTTAAGCAAACATTGGCACATGTCAAGCGATTATATTCTTGGCACGAAAATACAAGTCGATGTAACCAAAGAATCAGTGAAATGGGTTAATCATATGAAATCTGCATTGCAATCCTCCTAATCTTTTGTATCTTATCTGTTTCTTCGTGACTATTTGTCGATTTTAATGCTTTCTAGATATAATAAATTTGTCTTTTTCTACCGTCTTTTTTTGTCACTCATTTTTCTCTTTTCTCTTTCCATGTTCTTTATCCCCATCATCAAAGAGTGCATTATGTTCTTTCTGTTCTCTTCTAAACCATGCATAATTAGAACATTATATTTGAAATACAATGAAAGGAATATCTATAGACAGGGCTCAAATACGACAAGACAATTCAATATTCGATTCAAAAGTAGTAGTGCAATGAGGAAGGTTAAAAAAAAAAAAACAGAGAATAGAAAAGAAGAAGAAGAAGAAGAAGAAGAAGAGAGAGAGCAAGAAAGAAAGAAAGAAAGAAGGGAAGGGTTCGCTAGATCGAAAACCAAAAGTGGCTGTTTGAGCAAAAATTAATGCGAAGGTTAGAGATTTTGAAACAAAGATCAAGAAAGGGGGATGAAGCTAGATCATACACACAGCTTCAAAGAAAAAGCTGATGTGGTGGATTCATGAAACTAGAGGGCTTATTATGGATTAGATGCAGAATTTCCCAGAAGAGCAATATTTGGAAACAACAAACTGGGGCAATTTTTTAGTGTACAAATTTGCAATTTAATTTCAATTCCAATTTTCAATTTTCCAAAGCTACATCTTCAAAATCCAATTTCAAATCTATTTCAATTCTACAAAACTGCATCTTCAATTTCAAATCCGCTTGCATCTTCAAATTCAATTTCAAATCCGCTTGGATCTTCAAATTCAATTTCAAATCCATTTCAATTCTACCTGTCTCTTCAAAATCCAATTTCAAATCTATTTCAAATCTGCAAAAATGCATCTTCAATTGCAAATCCGCTTGCATCTTCAAATTCAATTTCAAATCCATTTCAATTCTGCTTGTATTTTCAATTTCAATTTCAAATCTATTTCAATTCTGCTTGCATCTTCAAGCTCAATTTCAAATTATGCAAGGCTGCATTTCATTTTGCAAGACTGCATTTCATTCACATGGTTGCATTTCATTTGCAAAACTGCATCTCATTCACATGGTCACAAAGCTGCATTGCATTTGCATGGTTGCATTTCATTTTCACAAGCATATGCTCTCATCATCTTCCTTGCTCGGACAAAATACATGTTCATGTCTTTACTAGTTCCTTACTACGGAAATATCAAAACCTACGGTTTTATATTTTCTAGTAAGAAACAAGTAAAGAGGGGCAACTATGAACACCATATTTTGTCCGACACAAAAAAAAAAAAAAAAAAACAAAGAAAGAGGGAAAGGAAAGTGTTAGAGCTATAACGTAGGAGCCCAACTCGGCCCAATGGCTAGGCCCAAATACGTAACGAATTTATAATCCGAGATCAACCCTGACCGTTCATTCGAGTTGGGACCCAAACTTGGGCTAAACCCTGTGCCCTGGCATCGCAAAACGACTTTCCCTCATACGGCCGGAAAACTCGGACCCATCCGATATCCCCAAGATAACGGACGTCCAGGGTTATCCCCTACAAAGGCGGGATCAAATCCCCCTTTTTTCTCAACTACTCATCAGTATAAAATGGGTCCAATTTTGAGCTACAAGTATCTTTACTGACCTACCTCTCACATATTCCTGCACTCACTGACTTGAGCGTCGGAGTCCTTGCAGGTACACCCTTCACCGCGTGGAAGCGCTCCTTTAAAGCGACTTAAGATCCTACTCTTAGTTTGGAGACTTCTCGGGTAACCCACATCTGAACATTGGCGGCATGTGGGAACTCTCGCGCTTGCTCACACCACCATACCCGCAGCGTGATTGCAACAATGTCTTCGCTCCCAGAGGCATGCGGCGAGAACACGCCCTGTAAGCCACAACCAACCACTAATGGAAGGGCAAGCGCCTCGGGCTCGACCAGCGTCTTTGGAGAATGCCCGGCCCGGCGAACTTCGGCTGACCACTGCACCATCATCAGAGACCCGCAGGAAAGCGTGGTCACCTCTAGGTCGAAATTCGCCCTCAGGCCAACAAACCGACCGCTCGTAGAAATGTTAACCACGATGCGGGAAGCGAGCCACCTGTATTCAAAGGTGGAAGAAAACCTGGACCACATGAAGAACTCAAAATGAAGCGGCGTCGGGAGCGACATAGGCGCCACCACGATAAGTCGGATTATCGTAGAGGCGGTCAGAGAGAACAAAGTCGGCTTCGAACGTCGTCACCATGGGGGCTCGCCCGCGTGGGAATGCATCCACGGCCGTAAAGAGCCTCGGTTGGGAAGTCTGCGCTGCCACAATGAACATTCCGACACCGAGCTTCTCAGCGACGAATAAGATAAGCGGTTCGAGCAATACGAGGACCAGAAGATAGCGAGGGCACACCATTCTCCGACTTCATTATGAGAGCGATGCCTCCCAAGGGTTCAAGCTCCCATCAACATGGAACCATACGATGGGAGCACGGACCCCGAG
Organism: Pterocarpus macrocarpus; assembly: GCA_031439585.1. Taxonomy (NCBI): domain Eukaryota; kingdom Viridiplantae; phylum Streptophyta; class Magnoliopsida; order Fabales; family Fabaceae; genus Pterocarpus; species Pterocarpus macrocarpus. Next base: position 48,224,831 of record CM062514.1, read on the forward strand.
GAATATATGGGCCTTCAAATCTAGAATGGCACTAGCGGAGCTTTGGATCGGTCAAATCACGAGAGCCTTCCCAATAACTACGAAGAAAGTCTGCATTGAAATGGTTCAACTCTCTTCCTCCTAGGTCAATTAGTCGATTTTCCGACCTTGCTTCAACTTTCTTGGCCCATTTCACTACCAAGAAGTTTAAGCGAAGCGATCTCCGACCTCCTCGGAATTCACCGGTAATAAAGCGAGTCGCTCAGAGACTTTCTCGAGTGATACAACGCGAATCTCTCCTTGTCAGCGAGGTGCGGACTCAGCGGCTATTACGACAACGCTGAGCGGATTCTGACCAGGGATCGTTTAAAACCGTTGTCCAAAGACACGCGAGCCGGAGGAAATACAAACAAGGGCCGAGAAGTATATCTTTCTCGAAGAAACAAAGAAGGCTACAGCCAACCCGTGAGAACCAATCGAACAGGGGAAAATCGGCGGCCAAGAGCGAACACGAGGAAGGACGTACGTTCCAGGGCCGGTAAGTACAATGACTACACCCCCTCAACGTATCCCTATCCAGGCTATTCCGAGAGATCGGCCAAGTCGAGAGGTTCCCCAAGCCAAAGGTCCTCAAGATGAGAGCCAACACTAACAAGTCCTTGTTCTGCGAGTATCACAATGGTTTTGGACACAAAACCGAAGATTGCTACAACCTCCGAGATGCTGTGGATCAATTGATAAGAGAAGGTAGATTGGCGAAGTACGTAGCTTCCCAAAGAAGTCCACGAAGAAGGCGAGCTCCCGATCATGGGGACGAAGAAAGAAGGAATCCGAGGAGCCGGAGAACCTCGGAGCCGGAAGCAAGTCAAGGCAACGATGGGGAACAGATCACGAGGACTATCAACGTCATTGCTAGAGGCTTTGCAAGTGGCGGAACGACGAAGTCTGCCCGGAAGAAGCATTTGCAAGAGGTTCTTAATGTTTCTTCTAGAAAGATAAAAAAGCCAGTGCTGACATCTCGGCCAATACCAGACATCGTTTTCTCAAGTTCTGATTTCGAGGGCGTGATCTCGGGACACAACGACCCAATGGTGATATCCGCAGTCATGGTCAATGCTGAGGTAAAGAGGGTATTCGTCGATCAAGGAAGCTCGGCTGATATTCTATTCTGAGATGCATTTGATAAACTCAGATTATGTAACGTCGACCTCCAAACACACGCGGAGGAGCTGATCGGGTTCTTCGGAGAAAAGGTCCACCCTCAGGGTTACGTCACCCTTCACCTAACCTTGGGGTCTCGACCTAAAACTCGTACGATCAAAGTCAACTTCCTAGTTGTTGGCTGCCCCTCGACTTACAACGCCATACTTAAAGACCGATGTTGAACAAGATAGCGCTATTATCTCAGCGGCATTCTTGACCACGAAGTTCCTTATCGACCAAGTGGAAATTGCCCTTTGTGGCCGACCAGGCCTCGGCTCGGCGATGCTATAACGACACCTTGGAAATACAAAAGAGACAAAAGGTGGTGTCCCAGGCCAATGCCAGACCCCCTAATCCTTCGAACGTCATGATGATAGATTTGGACGCTAGGAAAGTTGAAGGAGAGTGACCGAGCGGATGGCGAGTTAGAAAAATCCAAATCAGGGAGAAAGCGGAAAGTAACTTGGATAAACAAAAACTTCCGATATCTTTGAAACAAGGCTTAATCAATCTCCTCAAGTCCAACGTAGACACATTTAAGCAGGTCTGCCGCTAACATGCCGGGAATCAACCCAGAATTTGTCTCCCATCGACTTTCCGTCTTCCCTGACTCAAAACCGGTTACCCAGAAGAGGAGAAGAATGAGCCCGAATAGAGCCCTAGCAGTCAAGAGCAAGTCGAGCCTCACGGAAGCCCGGTTTCATCTGTGAGAAATCGAGTATCCGACATGGTTGTCCAACGTCGTGATGGTAAAAAAGTCCAATAGAAAATGGCGAATGTGTGTTGACTACAGAGCCTAAACAAAGCATGCCCAAAGGACCCGTATCCTCTGCCAAGCATTGATGGATTAGTGGACGCTGCTTCCGGGATCAAACTGCTCACCTTCATGGATGCTTACTCAGGATATAACCAGATTCTGATGTTCGAACTCGACGAAGAAAAAACGGCATTCATAACCCCAACAGCCAATTATTGCTACAAGGTCATGCTCTTGATTGTTCGCGAGAGTTGGTCGGGGATCTAATGGAAGTATACATCGACGACATGTTGGTCAAGTCTCGCCAGGAACAAAATCTTTTACCCGACCTAAAAGTCGTATTTGATCGAGTCCGACAGCACAACATGAGACTCAACCCACACAAGTGCGCTTTTGCGATGAAGCGGAAACAAATTTTGGGATTCATGCTTACGCATTGGGGGATCGAGGTAAACCCCGACAAATGCCGAGCAATACTCGAAATGAAAAGTCCAACTACAATAAAAGAAGTACAATACCTCACGGGAAGAGTTGCCTCTCTTTGAGATTCATGGCGCATCGGCCAGAAAGCTATCCTCTCTTTTCCTCTGAAAAAGGGCAATACTTTCGGCGGACACGAGAATGTGAAGCGCCTTCACCAACTTCAAGGACTATCTATCCATCCGCCTTGATCTTGAGCAAGCTGAAATCGGAAAACCCCTGTTCCTATATCTATCAGTTAGTAACACTGCCGTCATTTGAAGTATCTGGTTCGAAGATTCGAAACAACGACTCGATATACTTCATTAGCAAAGTGCTTGAGGACCAGAGACTAGATATCGGAAGATTGAAAAAGGTCACCTTGGCCACTAGTCATTGCTGTGGAAGCTCACTTGATGTTCCAAGCCCACACCATTGTCGTCCAGGCCCGTTGACCAATCCAGGCAAATCCTTAAAAAATCGGACTTGGTAGGGAGGATGGTGTCATGGTCTGTGGAGCTTTCGGAGTTCGACATCCAGTATGAACCCAGGACCGCCATTAAATCTCAAGCACTAGCGAGACTTCTTAGTTGAAATGGTGGGCCAGGCGGACACCAGGAATCTAGTTGGACCTTTGCGTGGATGGAGCCTCGGCTCGAAGGGAGCGGAGCTGGGGCCATTCTCGAAAAAGAAGGCAAAATAATCCTCGAGCTCTCCATTAAATTCGACTTCTCAGTTTGCAACAACCAAGGTGAGTATGAAGCCCTCATCGCAGGCCTCAAGCTAGCAAGAGACGTCGGAGCATCCTGACTTCAGGTATGCAGTGACTCTTAAGTCGTGACCTCCCAAGTCACCGGAGCTTATGAAGCCAAAGACGTTCTACTGCAGAAGTACCTGTCAAAAGTGAAAGAACTCGTGGAAAAATTCGCTTGAGATAGAGTTCCGACATGTTCCAATGGAAGAGAATGTCAGGGCCGACATCGTCTCCAAGCTAGCAAGCACTAAGCCCGGAGGGAATAATCAGAGTTTGATCCAAGAGACCTTGAAGCTTCCCTCAATATCAGATACCCTCCAGACATTGTCCGTCAACGAAGTTACGTTTGGATGACTCAGATTATTCAATACTTGAGAATGGAACCAAACCCGAGAAAATCCCATCGGCCTTGAGGCTGGCGAGGAGGCGCCTCTATTACACTATCATCAATGACCAACTATTCAGAAGGGGGTTGTCCAAGCCACTGCTAAAGTGCATGGGACCGGATCAGGCTACCCCCATTCTTGAGGAAGTCCACGAAGGATCTCATCACCTCGGAGGAAAGTTGCTTGCATTAAAAGTTTCTGAGTTGGATTCTATTGGCTGTCGATGATGAAGGATTCAATAGAGTATGCACGAAAGTGCCCCAGCTGCCAAAAACACGCCACTTTCCACCTCGCCCCTTCCGACGAACTAACGTCGATCATGTCCCCCTGGCCTTTCAGCAAGTGGAAACTCGACCTCCTAGGTCCCTTCCCATTCGCCTCAGGACAAGTAAAATACCTGATTATGGCAATAGATTACTTCACGAAGTGGATAGAAGCGGAGCCGCTTTCCATCATCACTGCTGCCCAAGCCCGGAAATTCGTATGGAGGAATATCTTCACTCGCTTCGGACTACCTGACTTGATCGTTATGGACAATGGAACCCAGTTTATAGATCAGAAGTTAGTGGATTTCTCTCCAGCCATAAGGTCAAGCATCACTTTACCTCAGTCGAGCACCCCCAAGCAATTGGCCAAGTTGAAGCTGCCAACAAAGTCATCCTCAGGGGCGAAGAAGAGACTCGGCGAGGCAAAGGGGGCATGGGCGGCGAACTTCGGGAGCATTCTATGGCCCTGAGAACCACCCAGCACTCAACAACGGGGAAACTCCTTTCAAGGTGACTTACGGAATGGGCGCAATGATACCAATTGAAGTCGAGGAGATAAGCCAGGCGCATCGCGTTCGGTCTCTGAGACCACCACGCGCCGAAGTGTCCGATACATCAAGCGAAGCAAGGAAATGGCTCATCTAGGGAGAAGGCACTAAAATGTCGAATCTCCCAAGGTACAATGCCAAAGTAGTACCGGGACTTTCGAAAAAGGAGGTGGTTCTCTGACGGTGACATCGGGAAACCTCCAGTAGGCAGGAAAATTAGCTACAAGCTGGAAGGCCCATGCAGAGTGATTGATGTCTTGGGAAGGGAGCATACAAACTCTCCACATTGTCGAGCACAGAGATTCCAAGGTCGTGGAACTCTTCCAACCTCCGGAAATTATTAATTTGATGTATATACCACGTGAGATAGCCGTACTCTTTTCCCTATCTCGGGTTTTGTCCCCCTGGGTTTTCTCGAGGAGGTTTTAATAAGGCGAGATTCCGTGGGCCAAGTAGTAGCTAGAAGATCCCTCTCGGTATTGCCTTTAGTATTTGCTTTTACATGTTACTTTTATTTTATCTAACGTTACTTCATTACTTTTATGCCATCGGTTCTTTCTTTCATTTCCATTACTCCCATTATTATGCTCCCATTATCTTTATTACACATCATGATTGATGATTTCAACCCGCCTTAATTCTCCTAAGGGATTGATCACCCCATAGTCGAGAAGAAAGGACCCCGGTATGATAACTCGGACACGTAATCTCGAATACGATTAAAGTCCAGAGTCAAACCTCGGGTCAGTTTACACCACGCTAACTTGAGCAAACAAAACCTCGAGTTCTAGCTAAATCCAACTCGGACAAAGTCCAATTCGGTAAAGCAATAAATGTCGTAATATTCCTTCAAGGTCTAACTTAGGTGAATAACCGGTGCATAAATTAACAATGCAGGCAACAAACAAACATCACAACAAATTTCATTAAAGGTTCCAAACATCGGACAAATATTCGAAAAAGCCCCTAAACCTAACGAGGGCAATACAATACAAGCGCATCTAAGGTGGAAGTCTAGTCCTTGAGTCGGTTTGGGGTCATCGATGTTGTCGTCCTCTTGGAGGCGACCACGATCGACCATCAACTACAATTTTGTCGAGGCCGACCTACATTTGAAATCAGTGTCGGGGACAAATAACCAGCGCTTGCTCGGGAGGACACCTTAATCTCTCCGGCCGACCTGGCCCGCCATTTGCTCCCCAGAACCACCTCGCCTCGCTCTACTTGACCTTGAAAAATCGGCGCCGCTCCTGCAGGTTCCAACACGCGAGAATGGGAATCCTCCAATTCCTGATCCCTCGACTCAAGCGCCCCTTTCAACCTGTTGATCTCATCTTCCTTGGACTTCTCCAAAGCCGACTTCTCGGCTTGAAGAACGGAGAGCTGGAACTTCAAGACCTTCACCTCCTCCATAGCTCGGACACCTGAGGTTATGACCGGTTCCGAGTATCTGAGTAAGGCCGCTGACTTCAGCATGGCACGCCCTGCCCATTGGAATTTTGCAGCCAAGTTCTCATCATCACCACATGGCGCTTTCGAGAAGGCGAGAACCATCAACTCCTTATCCATGAAGTCGGGATAAGGAAAATCATGTCCATCACATGGGCGTTGTACCCGATCCTTTGGCGAAGGAAGGGTGTCAAAATTAAAGCAACCACGGACTTCCCTTTGGCGCTTTCTTCGACTTTGGTTTCTTGGAAGGTTTTGGGCCTGGGCCGCCTTACTCGGGAGCAGGCCCGAACACCGATTCTCCGGACCCCATCGACCTCGGACTATTACTCCCATCCCCTTCGTGTGATCTCTTCAATATCCTCCGGCGAAACTCAGCAAGGGCGGACTTCGGAGCCATCTAAATGCACCAAAAGAAACATCAACATTAAGCACCCGATAGAGAGGGCATAAGATAATGCAATGAGAGAAAAATGACAACCTAAATACTGCCTGGCCTCCCCAGGATCTACGCCGACTATGTTCTTTAAGTTCAGATGATTCTTCCTGAAGCATTTGAAAGGGAAGTCAATAATAGCCCCCTCCTCGGGCTTAAGGGAATTCTCCTCTGTCTGGGGAGCACTAAAATGCTTACACCAGAAGACATTAAAGCGAAGCTCACCTTCCAAGGTTTCCCAAAAGGGGATCGAGCTCGGACATCCGAAAACCTTGAAGAAAATAGGCTTGACATTATGGAAGGATTCCTCGTATAGAAGGAATATCTTCCGATTGGCATGAGCTCGGAAAGATAGCCATCTTAAGGTTAATCCTCCACGGTAAGAGTCGGGTTAAAGTGAGCAGAGGAAAAAGAAGGCGTTTGGAGATGGCGTCAATCCAAGATACTATAAATGATCTCAAAATCTCGGATCATCGCCCAACTATTTGGATGTAGTTGAGAAGGAGTGGCCTCAGTTTGGCGTAGAATCTCCATTTGAAAGTGGGTAAACGGGATCCGAACTTTTAGCTTGGAGATAAGGACATCGTAACACCACATCCACCGAGGCCCCCCTTCAAGGTTAAAGTCGCTCACCCTCTCGCTTGGACCCGGAGCCTCCAAGTAGTACTCCTCCTCGTACTCGTCCTCCGGCGAGATAAGGTTCTCCTCTCTGAAATAAGTCAGGAATTCCAGGGTTACGACCGATGGAGTCCCCAGAACCTCGGGATCGACCCACCGGTAGATAAAGTTGATTTCGGAAAGAAAGGTTAAAGCCCTCTTTTTGGCCATTTTTCTCGATCCCAAACAACCTACACAGGAAACCACCACTACATCACAAACTCGGGAAAAGCCTAAATCTTAAGTCAGAAACCCCTAAAGACAAAATGGGAACTGAAAAGACAAGCTCCCTAGGGTGGTTTCCCCCTACGAAAAGCCAGATGGTAGCGGAAGCAAAAAACTAAGCAAGCAAAACGCTGAAACCTCCCAAAGTGCGAATCAAAGGGATCGGTGGAAGCCAAACCGCCCTTTGATACACCATCCAGCGAAACTAGTTACAAAGTAGCAAACAAAGGGGTAAAGCATACTGTCACTAGCAAGGCAATGGGCGTGACATTGTGTTTACGCACCAGCTCGCCGTTTCTCCTTCAAGGTGAGTTTCTTTTGGGTTAAGCGAGAGAATGGGTTGCGAAGACACTACACCCCTTTTATAGGAATGGCAGCCCTTTGCCACGCATCCCAAGCGTCGTAAAGAAAGTGCGACCCATCTTTTCGTAAAAGGTGGGGCAAAAATGGAAAGAATGCTCGAGTTCAAATAATGAGGCACTCTGAGCGAGGTGCCAAAATATGCACGTATCGCTCGGGGTTATCAGGCGTGACTTATGAGACGAAAGGACGTCATCAATTCGCAAAGACTCAGGACATCGCCATAGGTAAATGTCAAATCACCTAAATGGTAATCCGAGGTCAGAACACAGCATGTTAACTCGGAGGTTCACAAAGAACTTGGCATCCAAAGAATCCACCTTAGACACTGAGTTGGGGGCACTATTCCGAACTATAACGTAGGAGCGCAACTCGGCCCAATGGCTAGGCCCAAATATGTAACACATTTATAATCCGAGATTAACCCTGACCGTTCATCCGAGTTGGGGCCCAAACTTGGGCTGAACCCTGCACCCTGGCATCGCGGAATGACTTTCCTAAATGCGGTAGGAGCGGGAAAACTTCGGACCCATCCGATATCCCCAAGATAACGGACGTCCAGGGCTATTCCCTACAAAGGCGGGATCAAATCCCCCATTCTTCTCAACTACTCATCAGTATAAAATGGATCCAATTTCGAGCTACAGGTATCTTTCTGACCTACCTCTCACATATTCTTGCACTCACTAACTTGAGCGTCGGAGTCCTTGCAAGTACACCCTTCACCACCATGGAAACGCTCCTTCAAAGCAGCTTGAGATCCCATTCTTAATTCGGAGACTTCTCAAATAACCTACATCCGAACAGAAAGAAAGCTGACCCATTTACTATTTGAAATAAGAGAATAGCCCAATTATGAAATGTTTTAACAAAAAAAAGAAAATATCAAAATCAAATCAAAATAAATGAAAACAAATTTGGGCAAATCTCTTAATTTTGGCATTTGTATCCAAAGCAGATCAAATCCTCAATCATCATTAAGGCCAAATTTCTAATTCAGAATCAATCAAATTTAATGATAATTGATGCCTCCCAACACTTATAAATAGATCAAATACTGAGAGGTGAGGGGGCTGGTTATTTACGGGGAGATTTTGGAAGGGAGGAAAGGAGACAATGGAGAGCAATTGTGAAAGTGGGTGTGGAGCATAAGAGTAGCAAGCTCAGTTTTTGGAATTTCTCATTCAATCAATGGGGTAAATTACACTATCTTAAGTTGTTGTTTATTCAAATACATGTGATATTTGCCATAGTTATCTTATAACACACTTGTCACATACACGCATTCGTTCAAATTCACAATTTATTCACTGTACGTCGAGGATGGCATGAGGTTACAAGTCACTGAACATCAATCATATTCTTCTCTATCTCATTCATGATGCGTCAGCCATATATATCCACGCAATTCACAGCTCGTTTTTCAGAGTGTTAAAGACATTGTCTATGGTGTACCACCATCTTTATGGTATTTTGTGTTCCTTTTTGTTGCAACACAACCTCGTCTCTGCACCTTCTTTTGGGTTGTTAAAGGCGTCATCTATGGCATACCACCATCATTATAGCATTTTGTGTTCCTTTCCATTTTACTTTTGTTTTGGTCTATTATATTCTATTGCTTTTGTTTTATCTTTTGAATTTTACTTCAAAAAGTTTTGAAGCCCCTTTTTTGTTGGTGTATATATTTTACTTTTATTATTTTGATTTGTGTAGATATACCTAAAAATTCATTTTCGTTTCTTCACTTAAACAACAAATTAAATTTTTTAATCCATGCGACAATCTCTAACGTTGATGTATGGCTTGACCATCCTCAAGGGTTGTGAAAATTGTAAGGGTTTATTGTATAGCTGACTGCTATCCTGAACCCTGTGCAAGAGTGGATTTGTTTTCTTTCCTTTTTCAAATAAAATCTTTTCATAAATAAAATTAATCCAACCCACAATCATTTTCTACAAGAACTACATGATTTTGAATTCCTCATCGCACCAGAGGATACGTAGGAGTAGATAATCTCTGTCAAATCAAAAATTAAATTTTCTTAAATTTGGTTCAATTTTAATTCCTTAAATAATTGTAACATTAATTTCACTTCCTTTTTTGTTTGTAAATAATTGTTAAATTAATTTCTATATTTTTTGTAAATAATCATGACATTAATTATACTTTCCTTTTCTTTTGTGAATAATTGTATATTAATCTTGTTTTTTTTTTTTTAAATAGTTATCATATCAATTTTTTCTTTTCCCTCATTTTGTAAATAATTACCATATTAATTTTTTTTCTTTTTTTCTATTGTAAATAATTGTATATCTATTTTTTCTTTTTCTTTTTTTTTTCGAAATAATTATCACATAAATCTTGCATTTTTTGCCTATTGTAAATTATTATCATATTAATTTTTTTCTTTTACAAATAATCATTATATTAATTTTATATTTATGTTATTTTGTAAATAATTATCATCTTAATTTTGTATATTCTCTTTTGTAAATAATTATTATATATTGCTTCTATGATCTTTTGGTAAATAATTGCCATATTAGTTTTGCTTTGCTTTTCTTTTGTAAATATATATCATATTAATTTTGTTTTTCTTTCGCAAATAATTGTTATATTATTTTTTTATAAATAAGTGTTATATTAGTTTGCTTTTCTTTCTTTTTCTGTAAATAATTATCAATTTTATTTTTCTTCTCCAATAATTGTTGTACTAATCTTGCTTAATTTTTTCTTTTGGAAATAATTATTATATCCTTAAGGGAAAAAATAAATATTATTATGATTATTAATTAATTTACATAATAAGCTCTAGGGTAACCGTTATAAAACGGATGTATTAGGGGTGTAGTGGGATTAAGTTTCCACCCTTCCCTATGCATAATTAGACTCCCAAATTCAATCTCTTTAAAAGACCAGTTTTATAAAATTAAAAGGTTTTTCTGATTTTTTCCATAAATAAAAATTGATAGCGACTCCATTGATATTTTTCAATATTTTGACTAACTTACCGTCGTAGCTCTCCGGGCATGTTGGGACAAGGGTGTTGGATGAAAATATAATTGGCTAAATCTCTCTAAGGAAACTTATCCAACAGCAAACTTCCAAATATTACCAATGTTCAAATGATTTAGGCTAAGGAGCATACTCTATCCGTTAGCAAATGGACACCTCAATTTACTCGCGGGAGCAAGTCTTTGAGCAAGATCAATCAACAAAATTAGAATGGAAATTAGATTTGCATTAATCAACATAAGAGTTCTTATAAGGCTTGAGTATCAACAATGAAAATAAAGAACTAACATCATGCCGGAAGCAAAATGGACAAATGGATATAAAAGCTAGTAATCAAAATGGCATGGTGTATGAGTTGTGAAAATTTGTTTTTAATAGAGTATTCACTCCACCAAAAGTGTTTGTGTAATTTAAAATTCACAGACGGTGCCAAAATGTTCCTGTCTTAAACCCTTTGGTAGGGTAGGTTAGTGTTTGGGCTCAGAAATTGTACTCTCTCTCTGTAGCCAAGGGAGGGTATATATACAATCTATATCCGTTATGGCTTGGAAGGGACCTACTAGGGTGTATGTTAAGGAATCTAATGAGTAGGCATAAATACTATAACATGTGCAATAATTAATAAGATAGCGTGCGCTCTTGAACCCAGACACCTAAGGATCGGTAAATCAGTTGTGTAACATCTCCATATAACGTAATAGAAAATAATGAAAGCGTCCTTGGATAAACTTTTATTATTTACAGTCTTGCCCCTAAACTTTTTAGGAAATGACATTTAGGTCTTTATATCAATTGAATTAGCAAAATAAGGTTTTAAACGAAATTGAACCACGTAGCGGAAACATAGAAACCCAATTCTTGGCCAATTAGGCCATAGAGGTGTCCACATGTGAAATGATGTGGGATGCCCTAGACTTATTTAAAATTACAAAAATATCATTAGCCATGGAAAACAAAACACAACTGGCCCTAAATTTGCAAAACATTTAAGTTACACTATTAATCGATTTATTCAATTTTATTCAGTTTGTAAAGTTAATTAAAAGTTAATTAAAGGTTAAATAGGAGTTGATTAGAAGCTAACTAGAAAGATTAGGATTAAGAAGAATTAAAATAGACATATAGAAACTCTTACAAAACTATTTAGTAATATTTTGCAGTTTGAAGAGAAATCGGTAGAGATTCAGTATTTTAAACCATTGGAACCAAATCAACAAAATTACACATCAAAAACCCTAAGGTTTTACGGCTAAGAAATTCATCCACTTCACCCTCAAGTGGCATCATTCATACCACAATAATATAAGCATTGTTGGCTCACTTATGAGCCAATTGAGGTAGCAATCAATAGGAATCAAAGGCGACCACCACCACCATCAAATAAGATTTTCCCTTCTTTCTCCTCCCATTTCGTACTCCCTTCTTGACCCTCTTTCTCTCCTCTTTCTTCTTCTTCTTCATCTCCTCATCCTCATTTCTTCACCTCACTTTTATGCCTTCACCAAACTTTGCTTCCTTTCCACTACAACCCAAGTTTTGAGGTAGGATTCAACTAGAAGAAGTGAAGAATCGGGATGCTATCTAGGTAAGAAACCTACAGTCAAATGCAGTAGAGTATACGGCTCCGCCTATAGCCATTTAAATTTAATGAAACTATTTTATTGAAACTAGATATCTAGGGCTTTCTAACCATATAAATTATAAGGCCATTGGATTAGTATTGAGGGATATATGAATTTTAGAAATTTGACCTAGGTTTTTGAGTTTAATTCTGGGCAGATAAGATTGTTCAGGGTAAAACTTATCCTATACAACTTGAAATGGAGTGAAACCAAATTTTTTAGAAATATTACACATAGGATAACACCCCATAAAAATTTCAGAGTCAGATTCGACCCTAATTGCTCCCAGTAGTTCAAGGAGTTGCACTAAGTCCAAATCAGGATAAAATAGGGCAGTCGAGAGGGTCAAATTTCCAGAGCTTATAACTCAAGCTCTACTAAAGAAATGAAATAGGGAATTGTTGCAAATGAAAGCTTGTCCTGTTAGCTTTAAAATGATACAAAATTTTGTATAATTTCAACTAGTTTTCGATTTTTAGTGAATTTTTACTTTTAGGTGTGCAGTGCGGCTAGCTACAGGCGGTGATATAAAACCCTAATAACTTGAGCTACACTTATCAAAATTAGATGAGACCAAAGAGATTAGAAAATAGACACACAACACTCCAATCCAAATTAATTAAATAGAAATTATGGCTCATTTTACAAAAATCAGATAAAGTGAAGATACATAGGCAGCAACAAAAATCCAAGTGCAAATATTATTTCTATGAGATTGATATTGATATGTGAATGCCTGCATTGCGATTTTTACGGATAATTGATTGTCTAAGTACTAGCGCTATTCACAGGGAAGCGGACTCGATCTGTTATGCTGCTGAATTTTCGGCAAAAGTCTATGAAACTATGAATGTTTATTTTACAAGAAATTTATGATATAAACAGCTATACAATTATGAATATGTTATGGTGATATGATCATGAATTATTCTTATGAGAGCATGCATATTTGTATATGAATGAAGGAAGAATACATGAGATCCCTTCACTTGGAGGCAATTATTTGGGTCCTTTCAGATGAAGGCAGTTAAAGGATAAAGATGTAGGTCCCTTCACTTAGAGGCAGTTGCACATTAGGTCCCTCCCTATGAAGGCAGCTAAACTTTTGGGTCCCTCTATATTGGAAGCGATTGGCCAGCCAGTCCTCAAACCTAAAGGCATGTGGATCCCCTTGCGATTCAATACTGTGTGATAATCGTCACGAGTTGAGCTCACTCCTAGATCAGGCTACCCAAGGGCAGCAAAGATTAAAGGCAAGGACATATGTCACGGACATCCTAGGGATGGCGACACGTAACGTCTAGGTGTGTTAAGTAAAAGCAAAGGAAACACAAAAGCATAAGCATGATTGTATGATAAGCGGTGCATACACACAAATAATGTTTGTTATTATCATCATTATGACATTGCAAGCAGGCTCTTGTTATCAATATTATTATTATTATTATTATTATTATGAAATATTGTTGTACTCATGCACTTGAATCAACTTACTCTGTTTAACAGAGTGCATGAGATAAAATTAACTACGCAGCCGGGACCATATGTTTTCAAACTATAAAAAAGCGGAGCCGGATTAAGTATAACATGTTCACTTTTTTAATAAACCGAGAGTAGCTGAAGAGATACTTGATAACGATGGCACGATATAAATTTCTTGAAGTGAATCCCTCTCCCGAGAATTTAAAATTCTCACTCTTATTTCCGATGTTTATCTCGAGATAGCTCGAGAAGTTTTGAAGGCAGCTGAAGTTGTTGTTCGTGAAAAGGTCCGCTTAGAGTAATAATAACAACTCTACAGTATGAGTACTATATCTTAAGCATAGTACCCGGTGCTCCCGGGGAGGATGTTCTGAGGTTGGATCCTTGAGCGTCGACTAGATCCTTGAAGATTAGTTAGACTATGAGGATCGGCTAGACTCTAAGAGGTTATATCACTTGGAATGGTAGGTCAAGCCAGGGAGACCAAGCTGGACCAACCCCAGAGAGCTAAATTGTCACCCTTGCACGGAAGGAAGAGTTTAGCCAACTCATGAATGTAATACTCAAATCTAACACTAGAGACAACTATCATAGACATAAGAAAAGAAAATGGAGTGAAAAAGATGTAGATTATACGTAGCCCAATCCTGCTTGATATCTCTCTTCTAAGCTCTAAAAGAACCACTATACCTGACTCACTTGTATGTGCTTCTTCCCTACCCTCTCACAAAAAATAAGGATTTGTTTCCAAGTGATAAACTGATCAAAAAAAGCCTTCTAAGGTTAGCCAATAATCCCACTTTTTAATAATGAGTAGTTTTAGGCCAAAATAATAACCTTCCCTTATTAATATGGTCAAGGAGTGTAACTTGTAGTGCATCAAAAGAGTCAGCAATTAACTCTTGGATTGCATCTGGTCAATTAGGCTAAAGAAGCCCAAATTGCATTCCCCTAGTGCTGAAAGCTACTATACTAGGTCCATCAATTTCTACGCTCTTGTAGCTCTTTATATAGTTGGAATTAGTCTTCCAAAGATAGAAATAGCAATTATAGACCTTTAAGTAAGCTTTCCAAAGCAACAATGACTACATCAATTAGACTTTTTGTAGCTCAAGATATCAGCAACATATACAAAATGTCCAAGCTAGACAATATTAGGTCAATTTTGTACTTTAATCTTGCAACTATATTTTTCATCAAGAAGCTTTGAGAAGCTGGAGATTTTGAGTTCAACAACAAAGTTGTGAGATTTATCTCTCTATCTTTCTAAACATCTCCTTGAGATCATTTTCAATCTAATCTCTATAGAGAGATACAAATTTGCTATAAGTATTCCATAGAGATGTACCATACCCTCCCAAGCACATGCATGTGTTATTACTTAAGTCGTAGTACTACCAACTTAGGAATTGTGCTATTACTTCAACACTCCTTGTATAAAAACCAGTACTTGCTCTTTAATTACGTCTTTAATTTTTTCTAACTTTGTCCCAGGATAATTACCTACTTAGCTCCTCTGAGATATTTAGAGATAACATGAAAATATACAAGAGTGAGAAGCTTGTACAAAATTCTTTTGTAGGATTAAGCTAAGAAATTAAATGCCGTGTCATCGTTATTATCTCCTGACTCAATTCGGTTTTATTATGAGAAAAGATGAACATATTATATGAACATTGAGTCTTATAGTTCGAAAATATATTGTCCAAAGCGGAGTTCATTTTATTCACACACTTGAGTCATAAGAACTATTACAAAACAAATTTACAATTCATAATTTGAATAATAGTTCGCGAGGTATATTCAAACATAACAATTCCAATATAATAAGAAGATAGGACAATGTATATGCAAATACTTTTAGCTTGGATTCCACTAAAATGCATTTGTGTGTACTTTAACTTTCTTTAACTTCATTTCCTTAGCACACTTAGAGTGTTATGTATTGTCATCCCTAGGATGCAACTTGCCTTTAAGTACCTTGCAAGAGAGGCGTACTAAGCTACCACGTGAGGCATGGCATAGACCCAGCTAGCATGGGTCAAAGCGATCTTATCTAAGACTTGGGCTAGCCCTCGACCAAATTTAATAAGAATAGACCAGGTGTGAGGTCGAGGAAAGTAAACAGAGTCACTCATGCTTTAACATAGGTACAAGCTCGAACTTAGCGGGTTATTACCCAGGGTGAGATGGTGACCATTCACCTCACGGGGACCATGTCTGAGAAGAGTAAAGATCAAGTTGCAAGTTAAAGAAAGAAGCGAATTAAGTCAAGTGCACTTGCATACAGATCAAGTATAAGCATCTATATGTGCATCTTCAATTATCTCGTTATGTCATAATGTTATTATGATTCTTATTTGAAGCATATTACAACTATTCGTGTTTCTCGTCTGTCATGTATAATAATATGACAAATGGTTGTTAAAATATAACCCGCTTGAGAAAGAAGTTTTCCAACTTAAAATTGAACCACTTCAGTTGTATATATGTGCTCACATTTTGTAGAAACCAAAGCGAGCTTGGAAATATTTATGACAATGACATTTATGTGTGATGGTTAGAGGTTACCTCTTTGAGAACCTTAGGTTCTCTTTTTATGTATGTTTTCTTTTCTACACAACATTCCAGCACCTAAGTTGGAAATCAAGTGCAGAAGCGGAGTGTTGGGGCGTTCACCGAGCAGAACTCAAGCGCAAACGGAACTAAGAGACTATTAAAGCTAGCTAGTAAACTCTAATCGAAAGCAAATTCGTGTAGCAGTATATTAGTCCCGATTTCTTTTAAATTATAATTATTTTTATTCTCTATGTATCGAGAGATGTGAAATTTACTGAACTATTATTGAGTAATAAAATTATGCGATTAAAAGAGGCCATGTATTATATTTTTCACATTTTAAAGCTTTCTTAGCACGGTGACAACCTTTTAATATAACTCCATGACTCGAGCATGGCTTGTATGATAGAGGTTGTTACACTCACCTTGGGTTTAGACCAATGACCATGTCCTAAATGTTGTAAATTTAACTTAGGATGTCTACAGTACTCTTCCTAACCATACCTTGCTTTATCATTATCATTGGTTTAATTGGTATCCATCACAAAATTCATAATATTATCTGACACATTTTTCTCAACATGCATCATATTTAAACAATGATGAATTAAGTTCCCTTCCAAGAGGGCAACTCCAAGAGTATACTTTGTTTGGTCCAATTGTGCTCTACCCCATAGCTTGGCAATATTACAAATCTCCCTACTTCTATTATCTTTAGAAGATTGTTATCCTTTTCTGAAATTTGGTGACCAACTAGTCTAAATGAAGGCTCCTCACCTTTGTAGTGTGTTTTTTTTTTTTTTTTCCAAATTCATACTTACTATGTCTATATGTATGCTCAGTTTACAGGAACCTTTTTATGATAATCAAATGGTGAATTCTTACCCCATACTTCAAACCGAAATACTTTTGTGTGCTCTATACAAATTGGACATGCTAATTTTCCTTGTGTCATCCATCCATACAACATCCTATAAGCTAGAAAGTCATTGATAGTCCACATCAATGTTGCCCTTGTAACATCCTCAATTTCTTGTCTTACTAAATTATCTCAGTAACCTTGAGTAATTAGGCACTTAATGAGAAATTATGAGATTAAGGCTTAATTAAGGGATTAACGAAGTGTTTATGAGTTAACTCTGAGGAGAAAAGTTAAGAGAATGCTTAATTAAGATTAGAGAGAATCTCTAATTAAGCAAGTCAAACCCTTAATAAGCTT